>CM053035.1:44256639-44329139 GCA_028564925.1 Lithobates sylvaticus | reverse complement strand
GGCCTCTGTCTCTTGTTCATTTATCTTTATTGCAGCTAAGTCTTCAGAGAAAGGAGACAGATTCTTCAGTTCCTCAATACTTTTCTTTGTCTCAAGGTGAGATGTCAGGGGTCTGTTTAAACCCCTGATACTTCATCCAAGACCCCCACCCCAACAGCATTGTAAAAAAAAAAAAAAATAATAATTAAAAAAAAACTTTTTTTAAAAATTTAGAAAAATTGTTTTAAAAAATTGCAATTTTTGTAATTCAGGGTGGGGGCCACCTGATAGCTGATAGCTAGGCTGAACAGGGCACCATGATTTCCCACAACAACCCTGCCAACACATCTAACGATTGGTGAGCAGCAATAAATTATATAGTGTCTTAAAAGTATTCATACCCCTTCAAATTTTCCACATTTTGTCCTGTTGCATCCAAAAACGTAAATTTATTTTATTGGAACTTTATGTAATATACCAACACAAAGTGGCACATAAATGTGAAGTGGAAGGAAAATGATAAATTATTTTAAATTTTCTTTTTACAAATATCAGAAAATTGTTGGTGTGCATTTGTATTCAGTCCCCCAATACTTTTGTAGAACCACCTTTTGCTTCAATTACAGCTGCAAGTCTTTTTGGGGATGTCTCTACCAGCTTTGCACATCTAGAGTGACATTTATGCCCATTGTTCTTTGCAAAATGGCTTAAGCTCTGCCAGATTGACTGGGGAGCGTCGGTGAACAACATTTTTCAAGTCTTGCCACAGATTCTTGGACTTGGGTCTGGACTTTGACTGGGCCATTCTAGCATGAAAATGCTTTAATCTAAACCATTTCATTGTAGCTCTGGCTGTATGTTTAGGGTAGTTGTCCTGCTGGAAGGTGAACTTCCGCCCCAATCTCAAGTCTCTTGCAGACAGGTTTTCTTCTAGGATTGCCCTGTATTTGGCTTTATCCATCTTCCCATCAACTCTGACCAGCTTCCCTGTCCCTACTGAAGAAAAGCATCCCCACAACATGTTGCTGCCACCACCATGTTTCACGGTGGTGTATTCAGGAGTGTTCGTTTTCTGCCACACATAGCATTTTGCTTTTAGGCCAAAAAGGAAACTGTTGGTCTCATCTGACCAGAGCATCATCTTCCACATGTTTGCGGTGTCCACCACATGGCTTTTCGCAAACTACAAACAGGACTTCTTATGGCTCTCTTTCAACAATGGCTTTCTTCTAGCCACTCTTCCATAAAGGCCAGATTTGTAAATTGCATGACTAATAGTTGTCCTGTGGACAGATTCCTCCCACCTGAGCTGTGGATCTCTGTAGCTCCTTCAAAGTTACCATGGGCCTCTAGGCTGCATCTTTGATTAATGCTCTGCTTGCCCAGCTCTTCATTTTATGTGGATGTCCAGGTCTTGGTAGGTTTGCAGTTGTGCCATACTCTTCCCATTTTTGGATGATGGATTGAACAGTGCTCTGTGAGATGTTCAAACCTTAGTATATTTTTTTATAACCTAACCCTGCTTTAAACGTCTCCACAACTTTATCCCTGACCTGTCTGGTGTGTTCTTTGGTCTTTACGATACTGTTTGTTCACTAAAGATTAAATTACACACAGGTGGACTCTATTTACTAATTACTGTAGGTGACTTCTGAAGGCGTTTGGTTCCACTAGATTTTAGTTGGGGGTATCAGAGTAAAATGTTTTGAAAACCATTTATAATTTTCCTTCCACTTTACAATTATGTGCCACTTTGTGTTGGCGAATCACTTAAAATACATTGATGTTTTTGGTTGTAACATGACAAAATGTGGAAAATTTCATGGGGTTGGAATACTTTTTTAAGGCACTGTATTTTTGGTTTTGGGTTTAATACCACTTTAACTGTATCTTTCACTTAAAATTACATAATAAGGCAATTGCATTCTTTACAAGCTTTTCATTTTACATGGATTCTTTTTTTTTTTTTTTTTAATATTTAACCTTTTGTCTGTACCAAGCTGATGTCATTATATTGCATTTATTATACATAGACTTTCAGGACCATAGTTATTCAAAAATGTTTTTATAGTATTGTATCCAACAAAACAAGAAGGTAAGAGTCACTAAAAGCAATGGGGGTTATTTACTAAAGGCAAATCCACTGTGCACTTGGAAGTGCAGTCGCTGTAGATCTGAGGGGGACATGCGAGGAAAGTAAACCGCATTTTTGCTTGCAAATTATTGGATAATAAAATCAGCAGAGATTCCCCTCATTTTAGATCTTCCCCTCAGATCTACAGCGACTTTACTTCCAAGTGCACTTGCAGTGCAGAGTAGATTTGCCTTTCGTAAATCAACCCCAATGTGTGTTCCAGACAGTTTGAACACTTGTACATGGGAGTAGGACCACACTCTATAGACCTCTTGGTAGGTGAGTCCTGGAAAATGCTTTATCTACTGGAGTATTTATTTCTGGAATTTTTTTGAAAGGTTTAAGTCTGACTATTCTAAAATTCATACGCTATCATATTTTCACTATTTCACAAACATTGATATGACCTAAGACAGATGTGACCTATGAGAAACAACCATATCTAAGCTAGCTTTCCATTTATTTGGTTAATCCACAACTTGTGCAAGATAAATCTGTGGGAACATGAGGTGGTTTATATCGAAAGTATAACTAAATGCAATTTATTTTTGTTTTGTGTAGTGTGGGGAGGGATAAGAACCTGTCACATTTTTATTGCTGCTGTCTGAGAATAGAGAGATTCACCTTCTCTATTTGTCAAATTTACCAGAATGACTTAAAGTGAAAGGAAATATTGAGTTGTCCCCAAAATGGTAATAGAGGGGAAATCTTCCAATGGGGACACTAGTTCTGGTGACCCTGGTAACAACAAGGGATTCCCTCACTTTGGAGGGATTTTCTCTCACTTACTGTTTTGGCTATGGGATAGGAAGTGAAGAAAAATCTCCCTAATGGGGGACAAATGGGAAACAAAAACAAAAAAAAAACTGACGGGTTATAACCTTCACTTACTGTACTCTATCCAAAATGTAAAAAATAAGTTCTACTTGAATCCATGAAATGTAATAGAGTTATTGCTTTTACCTCTACAGAATCCACACTGTCATAAGTAGTCACTGTTATCTTTTTTTTTTTTTTCTTTAGTAGTTTCAGCATGCATATGTTGCCTTCAAAATAACTTATTTAAATACCTAAATAATTTTATATTTATAAGGACATTTTAAGGTCTAACTTTGGTATACTGTTTTTATTCATGGGCCAACAAATGCATAAAAATGGAGAAAAATACCCCACTGTAGTCTCTAATTATAGGCCCATCTCCCTGCTTAATGTGGACGTCAAATTATACGCAAAAATCATAGCCAATCGATTACAACCCCTTCTAACTAAACTGATTAAACTAGATCAGGTAGGTTTTGTCTCTGGCAGGGAGGCCAGAGACAACACCATCAAGGCCTTGAACATCCATCACTGGCTTACCACGTCCAATACTAAAGGGTTTTTCTTGTCTCTGGATGCTGAGAAGGCGTTTGACAGGGTGGCCTGGGACTTTATGGTAGCAACACTAGAAACTGTAGGATTGCCTCCCTCCCTTATCAAGATGATAATGCTCCTATACTCTTCTCCCACAGCAAAGATAAGGGTTAATGGCCGCCTGTCATCCGCCTTCTCGGTTTCCAACGGCACTCGCCAAGGATGCCCCCTGTCCCCGCTCCTATTCTTACTCACCATGGAACCCATCCTCAATAGATTAAGAGATAACCCGGACATTAAAGGCATACAAATTAACCAAAAGACATACAAGGTCGCGGCGTATGCCGATGACATATTGTTATTCTTAACAGACCCTGTGACCACCATCCCTAACCTTCTTAAAGACTTTGCACTTTTCAAATTACTATCAAATCTCCAAATAAACTTTAGCAAATCCCATGCTCTCAATATCTCCCTCTCACCGATTTTAGTAACGCAGTGTAAGGCCAACTTCCCTTTCAAATGGGCATCTCATGCAATTACCTATTTAGGTATTAAAATTACCTTAAAACTTAGATTTATTTGCCTCCTAACTTCCAAAATGCGCTACAAACCATTCACTCTGATCTTCTTAAATGGCACCATGGCTCCTTTTCCTGGTTTGGCAAACTTGCCATTATTAAAATGAATGTACTACCCAGACTCCTCTATATGCTACAAGCAATTCCGATCAAGCTCCCGTCGTCCTTTCACTCCTCTTTCAAACACATGTGTAGGAACTTTATATGGTCCTACAAGGCTCCGAGATTAGGCTGGGATCGTTTAACGCTTCCTAAACTAAAGGGAGGCCTTGGCCTCCCGGACATTGCAAAATATCAATGGGCATGCCAACTAACCAGAGTTGTGGACTGGCATGTACATAAGGATCTCAAGGACTGGATTGGCCTTGAACAATCAATCACTGCAATCCCTCTTTCTCACCTCCCATGGCTCCACCCATCCCACGTTCCCAAACATGTTGCGCGCCATCCTCTCATAGGATCCACACTGCACTACTCTCGATTAGCCAGTTCTCGCACCAAATTATTTAACGCACCTGGCCCCATGACCCCACTGACTGACAACCCTGCATTCCCAGCGAACATCCGGGCCAGTGATCCGACAGTACCTCCAGAGAGTCGTGGACTGACAGCAAGACAATTCTATGTAAATGGAGAATTAATGCCACACCAGATCATGACCGCAACCTTCCCTGCATATCGACTTTCCTTTTTCAAATCTATGCAAATCACTCACTTCCTTCAGACAACCAAACCCACGATACCGTGGCACTCCGATTACACTCCATTCGAACTCTTGTGCTCCCGAAATGAACCTCAGAAACACATCATATCACAAATCTATGCCCTTTTATTTTCTCCCTACGATCTCAAAAACGACCACCTAGTTAGACACTGGGAATCGGACCTTGACATAAATTTATCGTGCAAAGAATGGGAAGACATCTTCACAATTATACATAAGGGCTCCCTCAATGTGTCCGTACAAGAAAACAGATATAAAATATTCTCCAAATGGTACAGAACCCCCGATCGGATCCACAAATTTCACCCCAGTCTCCCACCCACCTGTTGGAGATGCAATACTACTCCTGGCTCACTACTTCACATCTGGTGGACCTGTCCAGTACTCCAGCCTTTCTGGAAAGAAATACAATCCCTTTATATCTCGTATCAAGACATTTGACATCCCTCTCTCACCTGCCCGTTTTTTACTCCATCACACCTCCATGTCTGCTGGATCCTACAAAAGATCCCTCACTTTACACCTCGTCAATGCAGCCAACCAATGCATTCCGGTGCATTGGAGAAGCTCTTCTCCTCCTTCAATAGAGGAATGGATCCAAAGAGTGGACAAGATTGAGGAGATGGAAAATCTGATCCATCAAACTAGGGACGACACATCCTCTCACGAACAGACCTGGGCATGTTGGAAACACTTCAAACAGAACCCCACCACACCACAGAACCCCCATGATAGTTCTCCCTAACCTCCTTACTTATCAGTTTCATAACAATTCTCAAGAACGGGCCGACCCACTTTATTACTTAACCCAACACATTCCATCATATCCCGCCGGTGCACACACCCAACCACAGGATGATCCCTATCGGGGTGGCTGGGGAGTGACACCGACTCAGATATGTACATTGCCTGATACTGCCTTCTACGCATATAACTCCCTCACTCATCAACCTAACCCCCCACAATATCAGCCCACATCTCGGACTTGGTGTGTCCCCACGTCCTTCCTCTCTTGGTCTGTTAAGCAACACGAGATGTGTATAATCTAGATACCCCTACCATTACATTACACAAGAGCTGACTCCTGCACCTACCCTCAAATGTTCATTTACACACTTTATTGCATTACTTATTATTATGCTTATGAATGTTATCATAGTTCCTTTAAAAATGTACATGTTACTGTTGGTTTTATATGTACCTGCCATTTATACCAATAAAATTTCTTTAACAAAAAAAATGGAGAAAAATAAATTCTGTTACCTAATTTTATTTTTAATTAATAATGAAATTGTATCTGACAGTTACATTATTAAATAGATGGCTCTGTTTATGCCATTGCAGGCTTATTTTGTCAATCATCCCCCAGCCTGCATGCGAAGTCTACGACATAGCTGACATCATGTTCACATGACTGGTAACAACTCTGATTGACTTTCAGTCATCACTGGGAACTGGACCTGTTTGGGACAATTGGAAATGACTGCCACCAGCTGCGCAAAGTGGAGGACATGTATTAGCATTTCCTCAACATGAACAATTTTGCAGGGGAATGCTGATCTAGAGATTATGGCAGGAAACTGCTGTACATGATTTACACTTTTTTATTTTTTTTTACTGTTGATAAAAAAAAAGATATTTTTTAAATGTACTTTCACTGATTGGGTTATTAAGGGTACAGGGATTAGTCAGGCCGGCAATACGCAAGGTTATGCTGCCTGTTATGCATCCTCAGAAATTGACCATCACTCTGGCAAATTATCATGAGAACCCAGAGTTCCCCAATCAAAACATGCACACAGCAATAGCCATGTGCAACCACACACAATCGCAACTTACACGCAGAAGCCTTTGTTCTGATACTCAGTTTACTCTACGCTCAAGCAGACAAACGCACAGGCTTTTGCAGGCCCCACACCCTACTCTCACTATCAGTTACAGGTTGGCTAAACAAGGCAATACAGCTTATAGAGCTAGGTCAAATGCCCATTTACATTCTCTTACCACCAGCTACCACTAAAGGGAGAATCTACCAAAATACAACTGGCTGGACACACAGACAGATGCTAATCCTTTTTTTAAAATCTGGTGTATTCTATTGGTTGTGTAGCAGCTAGGTGAATCTCACACACTTCTGAGAATTCCCAATCTGTCCTACAAGCTAGAATCCTTGTGTGATAAATTCCCACTGAACAAATGTCCACAAAATGTGCACACATACATACACACCCCTGTTGCTGCCACTGAATTCTGTCCCTATCCATGGCAGGGACACACCAATAGCAATCTGCATGCAGTTAGATCAAACCTCTCATTCTCGGTTAGCCTCCTGCTGCAGCTACAGAGACTATGAGGGCACAGTCACACAATGCAATCCCACAAAGATTAGCAGTACATTTATAACTTAGCATACAAGTACTTGGTAATACAACACAACGGCCCCTTTAGGTGTTGTGAATTCTATTTAGCAAACAAAAATCACCCATTTTTATTTTAATATTGAGTATCACTGTGAGACCTACGCAAAGAAGCATAAAAATGGTGACCGGTCTGGGGGATAAAACATATTGAGAGAGACTTAAGGAACCTAATATGTACAGTCTGGAGGAAAGACGGGAAGGGGGGGGGGGGGCATGATTGAAACCTTTAAATACATCAGGGGGATGAATAAGATTCAGGAGGGCAGATTTTTTAATATGAAACCCAACTCCAGAACACCGGGACATGACCTCAAACTAACTGAAGGAAAGTTCAAAACTAATCCTAGAAAGTATTATTTTACTGAAAGGGTAGTTGATGCTTGGAATAAACTTCCAGCAGAGATAGTGAGACAGTCAACAGTAAATAGCTTCAAAAATGCTGGAGACAAACCTAGACCTATAAAGTTAAGGAAGAAAAAAAAAGTAAAGGGGCAGACTCAATGGACTACGCAGTCTCTTTTTGCTGTCGGTTTTCTATGCTTCTAAAATAAAATGGCTAAAATTTACAAAAATAGTATTTCTCTTGTTCCTGTGGTTGGATCATACCCTCTAGCATAGCTGGGATCCCTCAGATATGGTAATTATTTGATTGCACGTCTCCATTTTTATACCTTAGTGATAAATGCAACTTGCCGCCCACTCAGTCTATCCTATCAGATAGAGCAGGCTGGCTGTTGCATGTTGCCCAATTTGCACATGTAGGATTTTGTTTTTCCACAACTTCAAACACTCATAACTGGAACCAGCACCACTGTAAAAGACCCAACTATTAACACTCTACCATTTTAACAGCTGGCACATTTGAAGACTAAAATCTTTTTGCTCAACTAGGCTTTAGCGGGTAGTTTTCTGGTTGTGTCCTGCATGGAATGGGTTTTAATGGATATTTAAACTTTTCAGAATTTTGAAGATTGAAATACACACATTTTCTCTCAGATTCAGTGTAAGAACTTTACACCTAATTTGTGCTAGGAGTGTTTGAGGTCTAGATGCATTGGCTGGCATCCACAGAATATCTAAATAACTCCCACTATGAAGATATACATGTTAAACATTTGGCTTTCCTTTGACACTGTAGTATTTACAATTTTGGCAGCCTTGTACGGTTTTCAAAATGTTTATGAAAATACCCAGGCCTACATGATGGCTGGATCATGACCCGTATGCTTAATACCTTTCCAGTCTTGACTTTAATAGAGTAGGTTTCTGTAATACTTGCTAGATCTTATAAATTGAATCTAATACTTATGCCTGTCATCAGCTTTCCAGTTTTGTAAATACGTTTTGATAGAAAAGGTTGCTATAAGAAAGTGATTAGAAAAGTAGTTACTACCAGAAAATCTTTCTTCTGAAACCAAAAAGTTAAGCAAAACATTTGTGTAGTCAATATTACTGGATCCCATCTAACACACACTTTTATGTGCTTACTGGAATGATCCTTTCAAGTGGATAGTTGCTGGTTGTCATCTTAAGATCTACTGCAGTCATAAAGGCAGACTTTGAAGTTGAGGAGCTGTCGCCTTTCAAAAAACATGAATACCTTTCAGATCTACATGTCACAAAAAAAGTAATTTCTCTAATTATTTTCTCATACCTGCCTACCACTTTTATCCCATCATGGTAGATGAAACCCTATGTGAGAGCTCAGCCTGAGCAGGCTCTTCACTTTGTCCTCAGCTCTTTATTCTGATCTGTTCTTTGATCCTGAAATTATGTCCATCTGTAAAAGCAGGAAATTGTTCATGGATCTGTTTTTCTGAAACGTAGGGAGGCCTGAGGTGTTGCCATTCTCATTTCCAAAGAATGAAGAAAAAAAACAGATTAGACACATTCAACCAATTGGTAGATAATTATTAAATTAATAGACACATAGGTAGACAGATAACAGGCGGACAGAGAGATAGATATGAAATGGAAAGATAAAAAGGAAAAAATGATAGACAGGTACACAGACGGTTGATTGATGGATGGTAGAGAAAGATAGATTGATATGCAATTGGCAATAACGAGAATTCACAGTCTGTTTTCGTAGGCCTGCAAATTGAGACTTTACTGTTACACTCATTTTCTTACCTTTTTTTTCAATGCTAAACAAGTTGCCTCTCTTTCAATTTTGCTTCCTCCACAACTACTCTTCTGTGACATTGACTTGACTTTGTAGACTTCGCTCTCCAGCAGCTTCATTCATTCATTACCTTCTCCTTTTTTACTCCATTACACTCAGGAGAGCTGCTCCTCCACTCCTGGACACAGCGGGTCATCGGGGTAATAGACCATTATCTGGTAATACTGTTTTCAGCAGACTGCAAACAAAAGCGGAACCGATTTCAGGCGTTCTGAGGCCTGGAGGAGAGGAACCTAAAAATGACTTTACTTAAAGGTAATAAAATGAATAGACCTTGCAGTTCTAAGGAGAGAGATGTCTGCAGATGTTCTGGTGTAAGCACAATCAAGGGTCTTAATTTATTTTCAATCTTTACTGGTCTGATATCTCAGGTACAATAAACATATACAGTATTAGATGTATAAGTTAAATATATAGATACAACCAGAAGATCACTAAGCAGTACAATGGATGGGTGACTTCAGAAAAATATCAATCTATTAAAAGAAGTCAGTTACACAGAGGGTCCGCGGATCAGACTATACACAACCTGTTCATTATGATTTAAAGTATAACCAAAGGCATTTTTTTCATTTTAGATAGTGGAGAGGGATTAGAACAACTTTTTGTCAATGCACGTATCCCCATTAAGGAGATTTCACCCTCTCTATCTGTCCTGTTTACCACTGTCACTGAAAGTAAAAGAGAAAATACAATTTTTGGGTTGTCCCCAAAATAGCAACAAAGGAGAAATCTTCCAAAAATAGTTCTGGTAACCTTGGTGACAACCAGGGATTCCTAAAATGTTTGAGGGGATTTTGTCTCACTTCCTATTTGGGCTATAGAACAGAAAGTGAAGAGAAATCTCCCCAATGGAACAAAGATGGCAAAAAACCTGGCAGGGGTTACAAAGTGATTCTAAAGGACAGAATAAAAAATAAAATAAAAAATAAAATAAATAACATGGTAACAATGATTTTGCACAGAGCAGCCCCAATCCTCTCTTTTTTTTGGCTCCTCCATAGCTTCTTGTTATGGGGGCACTTGAGCAGGTTTGCTTCTAAGCCACCCTCTGTGTGTCCATTCGCACCTGGAGCGTGGCTTGCCTTATGGTGTTGTGTAACAGCACAATTTTCATGGACATCTTGCAGATGTCCTATAATGAAATGTTAATTTTAGATTCTGTTGCTACAAAAAAAGCATCCAGAAATTGTATGATTCCGAAGGTCCTACTGACCTGTGTAGCTCTGCAGGAGGGTGAAGACGGGTATGCATTTCATTTTTTAAATCTATCCTTTTTGCTGCATAGCAAGCACCTTGCATTTGTAGTGAGCAACTTTCTATAGTACATAATCAGCCCTATAATTTGTGCTGCTCATAGATTCAATTATTTGTTACAGCCTGCATAGTGTGCTACTTGACACAGCCTATCCTAGCTAGATCTGCAAGTTCTGCTGGGCTATATATTTATAGAGCGACTTGGAGCATGTGTCTCATCTCTCAGCCTAAATGGCTGCCGTTTAACCTACCCCCTTCCTACCATGTACATCATATGGGGCAGTAAAAATGATAGCTTGTCTCGCTGGCCAATGGAAAGGCAAAGAGCTAAGAAGGGGCAGGCTCCATACAACCATGCATAAATATGGAAGCTGCCATTGGTGACCTGTTACTAAAATTCTTTTGCCTAGTTATGTTTTAGCACTTTCACTCTCACTTGGAAAACATTTGCACATCTGAAGAGTTATGCCCTGTACACACGATTAGGATTTTCCGACAACAAAATCCATGGTTTTTTTTCCGACGGATGTTGGCTCAAACTTGTCATGCATACACATGGTCCCACAAAGTTGCTTGGAAATTCCGAACGTCAAGAACGCAGTGACGTACAACACATATGACGAGCCGAGAAAAATGAAGTTCATTAGCCAGTGCTGCTCTTCTGCTTGATTCCGAGCATGCATTGCACTTTGTGCATCGGAATTGTGTACATACGATCAGAATTTCCAACAACGGATTTTGTTGTCGGAAAATTTGAGAACCAGATCTCAAATTTTGTGTGATGGCAATTCCTATGGAAAATGTGTGATGGAGCCTACACACAGTCGAAATTTGCGACAACAAGGTCCTATTACACATTTTCCATTGGAAAATCCTATCGTGTGTACAGGGCATTGGGGTAAATTCTATATTCCAGATCTTCATGCTTTAATCTTGGTTAGTTAATTTAAAGTACTGAAACCAGAAGGCCAACATGACAGCCAAGCCAATTTCATTTGAAGAATGAGAAGTCAGCAATGTCAATCTCCATGTTTATCTCAGGATAGGTTCCCAAATACCAAAATCCCTAAACTAGTACCAGTGCCCTGCTAGCTAAAAAAAAAATGTCTAGTATTGTAAAGACCGGGAATCAAAAAATTACCATAGAAGCAGCAGGAATGACGGTTACACAAAGTAGTGAATTAATGGCTCTGAAACCTTAGGAATATGTTACTTGCTGTATGTGATTGGTTTTGTCAAAACTATACTGAGGATGTCTCAGTGGAGCATCTGGGTGATATGCGGGCTGCTTCTGTACACTGAGGGATTCCCATGGAAACATTGGGCTGTAGATGTATTTGGTGGATCAGAAGATTGGAGCGCCACAAATATTATTGTGTATCAAACGAAACGTGGTCCCATTTAGCAGCTGATATGGTATGGTGCTCCAGTCTTCTGATCAATGATTACATACATGTGATCAAATAGGATTGTGCAAGGGTCAGTGGGAAGATCATATTAAAGCGGTTCTGCACTGGGGGTTTTTTTTTTTTTTTTTTTTTTGGGGGGGAATATGCTAACTATTAATAACTAAATTGGGGGACTTACCTGTTCCATCTTCCATCGCGATCACAGCCGGTTTTCCTCCGATAAACTTCTTTATTTGCTGCTTTTGTGCTGGGGGCCATCTTGCCTGTGGGCATGTGAAACCCCACAGGCACTTTAGATGGCCCAGCATGCACCGCCGTTACTGCGCCGAGCTCGCGCGTGCGCAGTAACGGCAAAGTGCAGCTCACGTTCTCCGAAATATCTTAAGATGTGTCCGAAATCTCGCGAGATTTCGTAAGATGTGCCGAAATCTTGCGAGATTTCGGAAGATGTCCTCACAGGCTCCTGGGATCAATGACACCAGATCCCAGGAGACAGTGCGTTGTGACGAGGATCCCCGCACAGACCCCGCCCACCCCCGCAGAGACAGAGGACCGGAAGTCATCGATTATAAGGTAAGTGAAAAAAAAAAAAAAACACATTTCATTTAGTACTCTTTGCCTGATTTGGAAGGCAAAGAGATTTACTAAATGAAATGTGTGCAGAACCGCTTTAAGTTTTTAATTAGGTTTTGGGTAATTTTTCTTAGATTTTTTATTTTAATTTTTTTGTATGCTAAAAAAAAAAAACTTTTATAGTTGGAATTGTTTGATATCGTTATTAAAATGTATTTGTTTATTAAACAAATTAAAACGAATAATGTTAGACATTAAATTAACAAAGCCCCTCTGTATGATTTATAGGACATGGAGCATAATCACATCCCACTTTTAATATGTTGGTTACACTACTTACTCTCACATTTTTAAAAAAAATTATTTATTCTAAATTATTGAAACCAATTTTTTTTTTTTTTTTAAATGTTTACAACTTTGCCATGATATTCAGACACAGGCTAGGTTGACTCCTCAGACGTTCTCTACCTCCACTATTCTTAAACAAGATCTGTGTCCTCTACCCACCCTTTAATTCTAAAATGCAGGACATATTGGCAAGAGGATATCAAAAACCCTAACCGATACTGAGTGGACTGATATTCTCAATCATTTATTTCATGTATCCCTTTCTTACCCAACTGTTTATTATGCACAGATTCTATCACACCCTTCTGAAGTCATTTAGTTGGCACAGAAGAGACTCTCCCGTCCTCACACTATGAAATTGATACAGGTACCCTGTTTCACATGATGTGGAAGTGTCCTAAACTTGTTAGATACTGGAGTACAATTCTAGACACCATTAATATACTGTTATTCATCAACCTTTCACCTGATCCCAAGATATGCTTACTGGGCTGGCTGGATGAAGAACTTTATGATCCTCATACACTTACAGCATTTTTATTCTTATTTATTGCACTCAATGTTTAACTCTGCATACCCAATTGATGGGGTAATGCTTAACCTCACCTTCATTATACTGATACACAATTAAAAGACACATACTGTCTGTCTTAGGTCATATAAACATAGAATTTATTAAGACCAATGGTTGTCCCGCGTAGTCGTACATTGGTTCCTCTTGGATAATGGTGAGTCGGACTCCCTGATATTGAGAGACCTTCTTTATTACTTGCTCTACATATTGTAGACATTTTAAGCTTACTTCCAGGGATACAATTCTGTTCTGCATTATATATGCACATGTCTCTAACTACTAATGTGATAACAAGCAATTATTTTTCTATATGAAATTGTATGGCCCCATGACAGGTTTAGGGGACATGTCTGCTTCGCACTTACTTACGGTATTTTAAAGATGTCTCCTATGCATATTAGTACCGTACTCTGGGTTGAATGGGTTTAAGCAGACAACGTATATAGTTTGTTCTTGATTTTTACAGTTTTTTTTTTTATATTATTTATTTTTTGTGCTTTTGCCTGTGTTTTCAGGGCATACTTGTAAACTTTAAAAGCAAAAACTTTTCATAAAGAATAATTGAACAACTTTTTGGCTGCTTATGTATAACTAACGTTCCTGCCTCTGCTGTGAGAGGGGAAGGGGGTGTGACTCTTCTCTGATCCATTCAGCTATCTACTTTTTTACACATCTGTCTGCAAAGCATCTGCATTAAATATCTCTCATGTCATGTTGACTGCAAGTTGTAAATATAAAATATTTCTTATGAATATTTAATATTTAAATTATTAAAAATATATATTTTTATGTACTTTCCTTGATATTTAAAGTTCGGTCTGCAACTCCCTAGAACTTATTACCATCATGTATAAGGTTGTCTTTTGGCTATGCTGTACCTATAAAGAACAAGTAGCGTTACTTTTAGCAGCACAGCAATACATCATTAAAGTATGCATACGCCGTGTGCTAAGACACCATGCCGTTTAATCTCAGGAGCCAAAAAGCAGCCTTGTGCTAAATTACTTTAAGTGTCTTCTGGCTACACGGAATCCCATAAGACACACAACTGCCATCAGATTTATTAAGAGAATCTGACGCCAAGTTAATCAGTGCTTGGTATAAAGGAAGATTTAGGGAGGTTTTTATTTTTCATTAGTATTACTCAAATTTCTGAGACAAAGCTGAGGATTTACAAGTGTAAAGAGAGATCTGACTCCTTCTTCTTTTTTTTTTATTAACCGGAGCATGAGTCATCGGTAGCACAGTTTGAAGAAAAGCGATAGTTTGAATTAATGGTTTGAATAAATGCAAAGGCCAAACTTTCCAGCATGTTCTGAAGCAGACTGCTTTTTTGCAACTAACTTTTACTAAATATGAATTTAATAAAATGTAACTCTAGACACCATAGCAACACTGTTCTTCTAAGTCAACCTTTCTTAACCTTTTTACTCCAGAGGAACCCTCAAGATAATTTTGAGGCCTTGGAGAACCTCTGCTACAATTATGTAAATGGAGATCAAAGGGAAGAATTGCCATCCTTAGAGCAGTAGTCAGAATGCTACCTTTTGGTGACTATTGGGATCGTTCTGCCAATTGGCTTCGGACCTGGAACTATGCAGGCACCATCAAATGTAAGGTCAATCAGCCACAGCTCAAGGTATTCTTGGTGACCTCTGGAGTAACCTTGGTGTTCCATAGAACCCCTGGTTGAGAGAGGCTATTCTAAGCAGTTACAATAACACAATATATCCATAAAATTGATATTATTTTAGTGCAGCCAGTCCCTCTAGTGTTTGCAATTATTGTTAGATTTATATTTTGAAGCACTAACTAATTCTGCATTAAAGTATAATTTTAAAGAACTACATTTTAAAAGGTTAAGTAGATCTAAACCCTAACTGACATTTAGTTTACCAAAGTATCGAATATCTTTATTTTTTTCTTCTTCAAATTTTTTATTTAGTCAAAAAGACAAGACCCACAGGGTTAACAAAATGAAGATACAGAAGCATATTATAATTTATAAACGCAGATGGTGATACACATAACAACAGTTTATAATAATACAGGAGAGGTGTGCTCATTGACAGGATTGGATGTATCTCTAGGATGTTTTTTTTTTTTTTTTTGGCACGACAGTCTAGGTGTATAGATGCCCTAGGTATAGCATGTATTCCACATCCTATGATAGCATTTCTGTATACGTGATGATTAAATAAAGTGTTATTCCATGAATCTCATCTCTTACCGTTTTCTTGTTAATAAAAAAACAATGAGAACAGGTAGAAATGGCTATAGACAGCAAAGTGAGATGGAAAGTGGGAGAAAAGTAGTTGGGGGAGGAAAGTAAGAAGAGTAAAGTGTGCAAGGCCAGAATGGATGGGGCAAGGATGGAGTAAGACCCTGGTTGACTCAGGAGGGCCATAGTGCGGGAATTGCAGGCATGTCTGTGCTGTCAAGGGGCCAGAAGGGCAACACCCTCTGGGGAGAGAATGGATTAATTCCATAACACCCACATCTTGGAGTATTTTTCCTGTTGGTGTCGTGCGGTAAGAACTAGGTCTTCCAGCTTGTTAATATCTTCCACCTTGCGGAGCCAACTGGCTATAGTCGTTGGCGATTGCTTCTTCCAATTAAGTGGGATACATGATTTGGCAACATTCAATAGGTGACGCACAATGGATCTTTTGTATAACTTAGCTGAGATGGTAAAGACATGTAGTAAGAAGGTGGCCGGGTCATCCTGAACAGTGTATTTTGTGAATTTCTGGATGGAGTGTGAACGTAGCTGGGTAGTATTTCTGTAGTACGTGGGGGGTAAGATACTACCTGGTCAAGAGCTTGTAGTTTGTCTCCTGTACTTTTGTGCAGATGGAGGATTTTAAAGTGAACATAAGAATGTGTTGAACTTGGGCAAAGGTCAATGTGCGGTCCAGGTCTTTTCTATGAAAGGGAGGGTCAGTTGTTCTATCTGGGAGGCCAGGAGATTGTATGTCATGGATAGAACCCATGGAAGGGTACCGTCTGTCGAGCAATGTTCCTCGAATGTGGTTTAAAAGTTGGCCAAAGCGTTGTGTGTTTGGTATGGACGTGAGGTAGTGTCGTAATTGCAGGGCGGTCCAGAAAGGAAGTTTAAATGGACCCATATAACTCCTCAGTGTCTCCAGAGAGGAGACACAAATCATTTACCAGGAAGTGTTGTGCCCGGGTACGGTTTGCCGTGTTGAGTGTTGCACAAACACAGGGTTCCTGTCCGGGAGGGAACTGCAGATTTCCTATAATGGGGAACAGTGGCGAGTGGACAGAGATTGTATAAGGCAAGCTAGTATCGTGTATCTTAACCGACTGTCATTTTTTATAAAACAAAATACTTTCTTTTTTTTTTTTTATCCCTTTGTTGCATCTCAGTGCCACTGATATACTGTTGTCTGTTATCACAACATGTGTTCTACATGCACCCAATTGATGGCAGCATGACATTTCTCAGGGCAGCGTTCCTGATGGTGAAATGGACTCTGTGGGGCTAATTTACTAAAACTGGAGAGTGGAAAGTCTAGCGCAGCATAGAAACCAATCCGCTTCCAGTTTTTTTTTTTTTTTTTATCAACGCTTAATTGAACAAGCTCAAGTTAGACGCTGTTTAGCTAGCATGCACAGCTGCGCCAGATTTTGCACTCTCCAGAATTAGTAAATCAACCCCTTGGTGTCCCACAGAAGTGCATGTGGTAATTTGTTAGTAGCACTGGGAGACAGAGGTACAGTGAGGGAAGAAAAGTATTTGATCCTCTGCTGATTTTGTATGTTTGCCCACTGACAAATGATCAGTCTATAATTTTAATGGTAGGTGTATTTTAACAGTGAGTGACAGAATAACAAAAAAAATCAAGAAAAACGCATTTCAAAAAAGTTAAAAATTGATATGCATTTTAACCACTTCCCGCCCGGCCTATATCAAAATGACGGCCGGGCGGTGGTTCCGTTATCCTGACTGGGCGTCATATGGCGTCTAGCAGTATAAGCCACAATCGTGGGCCCTAGGGGGCGCACGGTGATCGGCGGTGCGGCGTGTCGATCTGACACACCGCATCAGCAATCTCGGTAAAGAGCCTCTGATAGAGGCTCATTACCACGCGATCAGCCATGTCCAATCACGCTGATCATGATGTAAACAGGAAAATCCTTTTATCAGCTTTTCTTCACTCATGTCTGACGGGGGGGGGGGGGGTCTGTGCTGATTATCAGCCCCCCCCCCACGGATGCCCGCCCAGGACCACCAGGATGCCGCCAGGATCACCAGAGATGGCCACCACCCACCACACAGGAAATACAGGTATGCCACCCTAGACCACCAGACAGGTGCCAATCGGTGCCCATTAAAATGCCTGCCAGTACCACTAGCTGGCATTGGTGCCCGTCAGTACCGTCTCATTCGTGCCACCTCATCGGTGCCGCCTTATCAATGCCCGTAAGTGCAGCTTATCAGTGAAGGAGAAAACTTTACTTTTTTACCAAATTTTATAATATTTTTTTCTAAACATTTTCGTTCTTTTTTTTTATTTGTTTAGCAAAAAATAAAAACCACAGAGGTGATTAAATACCACCAAATAAAGCTCTATTTGTGGGAACAAATTTATAAACATTTTGTTTGGGTACAGTGTAGCATGACCACTTAATTCTCATTTAAAAAGTGACAGCGCTGAAAACTGAAATTGGCTTGGGCAGGAAGGGGGGTAATTGCCTGGTATTTAAGTGGTTAATGAGTAAAATAAGTATTTGACCCCCTTCGCAAAACATGACTTAGTACTTTGTGGCAAAAACCTTGTTGCCAATCAGAGGTCAGATGTTTCTTGTAGTTGGCCACCAGGTTTGCACACATCTCAGGAGGGATTTTATCCCACTCTAATTTGCAGATCCTCTCCAAGTCATTAACCGCTTCCCGACCGGCGCACGCCGATATACGTCGGCAGAATGGCACGGACAGGCATAAGGGCGTATATATACGTCCCCTTTAAGATGCCGCCGTGCCATCTGGCGCGCGCCGCGAGTGGACCCCCGCACAGACCAGGCTGTATCCACAGCAAATACTGCTGAAACCACCCACCGGAGCTGGGACAAGGACCGAGGCACCGATCGGCAATGTCCAAGAGGAATAAAAACATGAAAAAGCCGCAAAAGATGACAGAATACTTTCCGCTGGGACCCAGGCAAGATGGCGGCGGCGGGCCTGAAACACAAGGAAGATTCAGCACACCGATGCCGACATCATCCAAAGGTAATCCAAACAAACGGATGGCCCCACCACACTGCCCACAATCGCCCATACATACCCCATCCTCGGGAAGCCCAGAGAAAGCCAGATTAAGGCTGGATGCCACGGATCCCAACCTCACCCACTCTCAGGGTCTAGACTCAGGGGAGGACACAAGGGAACTCCCAGACTCTATTGACACATTCCCCACATCTAACCAACCTGTGCTGGACACTACACTAAGGGACATGCTAGTTTCCCTAAGGATCTCTCTACATACCGATATGCTTTCTTGTGTCCATAACCTGGGGATAGAACTAAAGGAAATGTCTGCTAGAACAGACCACATTGAACATAAAATGGGGGAGTTTGCGACCACCATTAATGACCTGGTGGACGCCCATGATGATTAAAATAAGAGGAGTCCCCGAATCGGTCGCACAACCTGATCTGAAAATGTATGTTACCCAGTTATTCCAAGCCATGATACCGGAACTAACTGAGCTTGATATCACAGTGGATAGAATCCACAGGCTGCCCAAACCATCTCACCTGCCGGATAACATACCCAGGGACATAATTCTGAGGCTCCATTTCTTTCATATAAAAGAACCCCTGATGGCCGCATCTAGGAATAAAGAGAACCTTCCCCCGCAATACAAAGACCTGCAATTTTTTGCGGATCTATCCCAATTCACTCTGCAAAAAAGGAGAAACCTTAACATGATCTCTAAAGCACTGAGAAACCACAAAATCGCATATAAGTGGGGTTTCCCTACAAAGCTAATCATTACTAAAGATGGGAAGGATCATACTGTAGACACTCTTGCGAAGGGAATGCAACTCCTCCAAAAATGGCACATTATTCCAGATGCAATGGAGACCAGCAAATCCCGCAGCCCTCACCGCACCGAAGAAGACTGGAACCTAGTCACCCCCAGACATTCCCACAAGCAAACCTAAATCACCTGCAACCACCACACGTTCTCACCTACCATTCCCTGTTTAGGAGAAATATTTGCTGCTAAGCTGAACTTTTCTTTTATTTGTTATTTTTTTTGTTGTTGTTGCGCTTTTTTTTACCTACCCCTCAAATATATCTTGAGTGACTATCAGTCACACCCAGGTCAGGATGACCTTCTTCCTCCCTTACAGGAGACTCTTGTTCATTGCCCAATGTTTTTCTTCTTGTTTCACCTGACTACTGTTTATGCCCGCAGTACTAAACACCAGCAAACCGATGCAAGGTTACATCTAGTATGGACTTCCAACTTCATGCTCCACTTCCTCGCAGAACCCAGGACCAACCGAGACCACTCCAAGATCAGATGTAAGTGTTACCAACACATGCAACACTACACACACCAGCTTGACATTACAAATGGTCGTTAACTTTCTGACAATCAACGCTAGGGGACTCAACCACCCCGCCAAGCGCAGATCTATGTGGAAGGAGGCTACTTAACACAATGGAGATGTCCTTTGTGTCCAGGAGACTCATTTCAAAAAAGCTGCACAACCTGGGTGCTCTCACCCCAAATTTCCATATGTTTTTTTTTTGCAAGCTCAGAGGAAAAGAAAAGAGGGGTATAGACGGCAATCAGAGATTCGGTTGCCTTCAAACTCCACAAAGAAATTCAAGACCCACAAGGTAGATTCCACATCCTAGTGTGCGACATTAACTCAGCTACGTACACAATTGTGAACGCCTATGCACCTAATCACAACCAGATCGGCTTATTTCACAAGCTTATGAGGAAAGTCTCTCAGGTAAAAAAAGGTCACATGTTATTATGTGGGGACTTTAATCTCCCCCCAGACCCTAAGGTAGATTCCAGCTCTTCCTCCACCAGGAAACAACCGTCTCTTCTACCCATCCTACAGTCTTACGAATTATACGACGCATGGAGATGCATCAACGCCAACGAAAGAGACTACTCCTTTTTTTCCACCAGCCACAAAATCTATACTAGACTAGATCTTTTCCTTTTAGACAAATGGTTACTACCGAAGGTTAAAGCATCTGTTATTAATGACATAACCTGGTCGGATCACGCCTCGGTGACACTGCGGGTGGATGACTTTTCCAACAACAATCCAACTTACATATGGAGATCCAACCCGCAGCTGTTCCAGGAAGATCCGTCCAGATTGACACTTGAATTACGCAATTTTTTTGAATGTAATGAGGGCTCTGTAGCAGACCCCTTTGTGACGTGGAATACGCACAAGGCATTCATGCGGGGCCTTCTCATCCAATTGGGAGCTAGGAAAAAAAGATTGAGGGGGCAGCGCATACTAAATATAACAACCCAAATCCATACTCTAGACACCCAAAACAAGGCACAGCCCTCCATTGCACTTACTGAGAAATTGGCGTCACTACGCCACGAACTTCGTCTCATACTGCTGGAGGACTTTGAAAAGTCTTCCAGGAGGTTGAAGATGACATACTATGCCAATGGCAACAAAGCAGGGAAGCTACTAGCATCCCGCCTCAGAGGGATTAGATACAAGTCCAAAATAGCGCATATCCTACACCCTCATACGCAATCCAAACTAAACTACCCCCAAGCCATAGCAGACGCATTCAGTGCATATTATGGCTCTTTATACAACTTAAAAGATGACACCAACACGATACAACCTTTGCCTCACAAAATAGCAGAATTTCTGAATAAAGTAAACATCCCCCACCTCTCTGAAGAGCAAATTGTGGTACTAAACTCACCATTTAGAATTCAGGAAGTTTCCCAAGCAATCAAAACTCTTCCGAATAACAAATCTCCTGGACCTGACGGTTTCACAGGAGAATACTTTAAGACATTTATAGATATTTTAGCTCCCAAAATGGTCGGTATATTTAACTGTGCTGCTGCCTCCTCACACTTTCCATCTGAAATGTTGAAAGCTATGATCGTTGCACTACCGAAGCCGGGGAAGGTACCTGATACCCCACAAAATTTCCGCCCAATTTCTTTACTCAACAACAATCTAAAGATCTAAGCCAAATTAATAGCCACTAGACTGGTAGAGCTACTGCCCTCACTAATCCACCCTGACCAGTCCGGTTTCACCAAGGGCCGCCAGACAGCGGACGCCACTAGACGTTTAATAAATATAATTCATCTCACCAACAAAACCAAAACGCCTTCTCTGCTGTTAGCGCTGGATGCAGAGAAGGCGTTTGACTGCATACATTGGGACTACCTTAAACAAGTCCTTTTGCAAATTTGGCTTTACAGGCCATATCCTACAGGCCATTATGGCATTATACACGAACCCATCAGCCCAAGTTTACGTGTCAGGAATGTTATCTACCCCCTTCAACATCACAAACGGCACCCGACAGGGTTGCCCCCTGTCACCTCTTATTTTTAACCTACTAATGGAACCCATGGCAGCATACATACGCCAGCACCCTGAAATTACTGGGGTGATGGTGGATGGTAAAATGCACTCTATCAGTCTCTTCGCTGATGACATTATCCTAATGCTCACTAATCCTCCCACTTCCCTGGCTTCGGTACACCAAACTATCCAGATGTTCAATGAATTATCATACTATAAAGTCCATGAATCCAAGTCATATCTAATGGGTCTAGGACTATCTCAAGCAACAAGGCAATACATCTCAAGAAACTTCCCTTACACATGGAAAGACAAAGGCATAGCATACTTGGGAATTACCCTCACCCCTCATGTCTCAGACCTGGTCAAAATGAATTTCATTCCCTTTCTTTCCGCCCTAAGTAATAAACTATCATCCCTACAGAAATTTGAGCTTTCATGGACAGGGAGATTAGCTGCATTTAAAATGCAAATTCTACCACAGTTTCTCTATCTGTTCAGAACATTGCCAATTCCAATCCCCGAATTCTTCTTCCAACAAGCACAAAGGGAACTAAATAGATACTTATGGGCAGGGAAAAAGGCACGCTGTGCTTTCCACAAGCTTATCAAATTAAAATCAGCAGGAGGAATAGGCTATACCTCAATAAAGGACTGTTACACGGCCACAGTTCTGACCCAAGTTAAAGATTGGTTCCCTGATAATAGTAGGAATCTATGGGCGGATCTAGAAAGTCACCAAATCAAAGGAAGGAACTTATACAACTACCTAATAACAAGCCCCTTTCACCCCAAGACTGCTCAATCCGCCAATATATCTCCTACCATCCAAGCATCTACTGATGCTTGGCAAGAGCTTATTAAAACAGCTACGATAGAAGGACCCACCATTCCACTTAAACTCCCTATAACGGCCATGTCTTTTGTGATTCCAAATATCTCTCTGCAAAACTGGAAGACCAGCGCTGCACAAGAGATTCAATTTAACGATCTGTTTGTAGGCCCTGCACTCAAAACATTTAGAGCACTGCAGATTGAATTCTCCATCAGACGAGTACCAATATCTCCAGCTAGCGCACCTTCTTAGGACTAAAAGGGAGAAGGTCGTAACCCGACTCCCTTGGCGGGTGGCGATGTTCTTTACCAACAGCAACACAAAATTAAAAGGGACATCAGTGATATATAAACATTTACAAGATAAACAGTCATTCTCCAAACAAGCCCATATATTGTCCTGGGAAAAAGACTTAGGGAAAAGTTACACAATTCCACAATGGGAATCCGCATTAAAAACGATATATGCTTCCACGAGGAGCGCCAACCTCTGGGAGCTATCTCATAAACTGCTTCTTAGATGGTATCTTACCCCATACCGCATAGCCCAATTCGCCCCGAACGCATCCTCACAGTGTTGGAGGAACTGCGGAGCAAAGGGAACCCTAATACACATAATGTGGTCGTGCCCACAAGTCAAAAGATACTGGTCGCTAGTTTTCCAAACTATCTCAAATTTCACAAACACTACAGTAGTAGGATCCCCAGGCTTGGCGCTCCTCTCACTGGGTATAGACAAATTCTCTAATCCGGTCAGAAAACTAATATCCAACATTCTCATAGCAGCCAGACTTACTATAGTAAGACACTGGAGGGACACAAACCCGCCCACCATGGCGGAAACGCTAAGAACAATCAACACGCACTGCACATACGAAACCCTATTTGCTCATAGTATCGGAAACTTCCCATCTATTCATCCCATTTGGGATCCCTGGCACAAATGGTACCCTCTAAATACTGGTCTGAAATTCTTTAAAGCACGCAATTAAGTGGACATACCAGAACCTGTACTCATAGACTGGTGGAAACCTACCCACATTAGGGCTAGTCACGGTGAAACATGTTATTGTTCTCCATCTTTCTACTCTTTATACTGTTCTCTCACCCCTCTCTTCTCTCTCTCAATTTCCTCCTAAAGTTTTCAATGAAGCTGTTACTCAAAAGTCATGGAGAAAGAAAAATGACTAAAACATGTATGTTTATATGAATGTCAATGGAGGGTTGGGGGGGGGCCCTCGCCTTCCTCGGCACAGTTTGTTCCCAATAGGGGTGCTGGAGGGGTGGCGTGCGTCTCTCCAGAACTCTCTGATCTCAGCAAATATGGGAAACGCGGTATTCTCAAATTACATCTGACTACATTTATATGCACATGTGAACAACTGTGATACAAGTTTTCGCTTGTCTGATCGATAATATGACACCAAATGTATCTACTACTATGCTAAAACCTCAATATGTTATTGTATAAATTTGATGACAGAACTTAACTTTATTACTGTTACCACTGTTGTTATCCACTGAAAAATTTTCAATAAAAACGATTGGAATTAAAAATGTGTCAAATGTCCGATGTGTCCACCATAATGTCGCAGTCACAATAAAAATCGCTGATCGCCGCCATTACTAATAAAAAAAAATTATTAATAAAAATGCTATAAAACTATCCCCTATCTTGTAAACGCTATAACTTCTGCGCAAACCAATCAATAATTGCTTATTGCGATTTTTTTTTTTTTTACCAAAAATATGTAGAAGAATACGTATCGGCCTAAACTGAGGAAAAAAATGTTTTTTTTATATATTTTTGGGGGATTTTTATTATAGCAAAAAATAAAAAAGAATGCATTTTTTTTTTTCAAAATTGTCGCTCTTTTTTGTTTATAGCGCAAAAAATAAAAACCTCAGGGGCGATCAAATACCACCAAAAGAAAGCTCTATTTGTGGGGAAAAAAGGACTTCAAATTTGTTTTGGGAGCCACGTCGCACGACCGCGCAATTGTCAGTTAAAGTGACGCAGTGCCTGAATTGCAAAAAAGGGCCTGGTCCTTCGGCTGCAAATTGTTCCGGTCTGAAAGTGGTTAAGGTTTAGAGGCTGACTATTGGTAACTCAAACCCTCAAGCCTAATGGCTTAACTATCTAGTTAAACTGTCCCGGGTGGTGGCCAAGCAGCGGACATGTGAGCAGCCTAGGAGAGGAGCTCCGCTGACACCGATTAATCCTGAGAAATATCCGGCAAAGATTTTCCCAAACGGAGGGCACAGACGAGTGGGGGAACCATCCGAGACCTGGGGGAACCGGGAGAGATGGGTCGAATCGGCACAGCGGGCCCTAAAACCGACGCGGACCGGCAACATACGCAGGCCGCGGGAGGAATCAAAGATGGCGCCGGCCATCCGGCCTCATGTAAAAAGCCGCCAAAGGACAAAAAAGCTCCAGCCGGTGAGTCCAAATCCCCTGCAGCCCCACACACCGCTACAACCGCCACAAAGAAATCCAAACCACCCTCCACGATTAAGGAGCACTTTACTGACCCCTCACAAAGCCCCAGACTATCAGCCACGCCGGCCCTGCCTATGAGAGAGGACCCTGACCCCTGGGAAGCCGAAGGCAGATGGGAGGAAGAAAGTGAGGCAGGGGGACCATCACAGTCAGCTATACTAGCAGAGGAGGGTGGGGAGGATGGTGAAGAAGTGGAAGAGCTCACACTTAAACATGTAATGGACGCTATCCAGCAATGTCAGTCATCTCTTACTACACAGATTGAAACGTCAGGCTTGACTTATCAATTGTAAAGCATGATATGCAGAAAATGAGATCCAGAATTACTGGGACTGAACAACGCATTAGTGACATTGAAGATACTGTGCAACCTATGTCTAATAATATGAGAATGCAGCAACAAGATTTAAAGGAACAGGCACTAAAACTCAATGATTTAGAAGACCGCATGCGCAGAAACAATCTACGCATTATTGGCTTTCCAGAAGGCTCAGAAGGCAAAGATCCAGAACTTTTCCTGGAAAAGTGGCTGCGTGACACTATAGGGGCAGAACATCTCTCACCTATGTTTGCTATCGAGCGGGCTCATAGAGTCCCTATGCGCCCCCTTCCACCGGGAGCCCCACCTCGCCCACTGCTTGCAAAAATATTGCATTTCAGAGATAAGGAGAACATCATGCGAAATGCCATAAATCTACCCGAGATCAGATTTAATGGGAATAGGATATCGCTTTTTCCAGACTTTTCAGCGGCCACACAAAAACAAAGAGCAGCATTCACGACTGTAAAGAAGCGACTTCGAGACAAGCAACTTAACTACAGCATGCTTTATCCGGCTAAATTGCGAGTCATCAACGACGGCAGAGTCCAGTTCTTCCTGACCCCAGCGGAAGCTGCGGACTGGCTTGATGGCCTAGGCTAAGTACCCAGAGCACCTCCGTTATGCTGTTTTGAGCAGCATACTTGTCCGTGATATCCCATACAGATATACACAGGATGCCTGCGCCATCATGATTAATAGAATCTAGTCCAGGCATCCTTCTTAATGTGCCTTACCCTTTTTTTTTGTTTCTATTTACTTTTTCTTAGTTCAGTTAAAGAATACTAGGAGGCCCTATATTGGGGTGAAGCACCTGATCACCAAGGATGGAATGGCGGTGAGGAGTGGACTGTTCCAGAACTCCTGAATACAGGTACCGAGATACTACATATCCACCCACAGTTGAGTGAGCAAGTTTTGATTATACTATGCCCGACTAGGGACTTTCAAACATCAGAAACGCTATCCTGAACGTTTTTTCTTTTTACAGGTGTCTCCATCGTTCCCCGAGACACGTGCTTAAACTTACCTTTTCATCTTTGACTACCCTTTTGTTTTATTTTGTTTTTTCTTTCTAAAGGGACTTTTTGGTGCTACATGGTTAACTGAGGGATCCAGTTGGTCACCTCACAGGTTATTCACATGGTTACTGGGAAGAAGCTCGTTGAGGTTTGGGGCAATGAGCAGGGTGGGGGGAGGGTAGGGTTAGTTAACACCAAAGTGTTCTATTTGGTGGCAGGTTTGTATTTTACCTTCACTACACGGTACTACCATCAAGATGTGTTACTACAGTATCATTACATGAAAAGCCACACCAATGCCATGTTAACCTATAATCTGAATACTCTAGCCGATATTTACCTCTTTATGCCTAAGAAATATGTTGTGTATTTACTTTACAAAGATTATCCACGATTTATAGATGAGTCTTAAGTGCCTTACTTGGAATGTGCGAGGTCTGAACTCAAGGATCAAGAGATCTTTGGTTTTGGACTACCTAAAACGCACGAAATCGCACATTATGTTGCTACAAGAGACCCACCTGGTGGGGTCTAAAGTCATGGCATTAAAGAAAAGGTATGTTGCTCATGCATTCCATGCAACATACTCCTCATACTCCAGAGGTGTCTCTATATTTATTCTCAGGTCCCTACCTGTTCAGATAATAGAAGTCAAAATTGATCCGCAGGGCTGCTATGTAGCTGTGGTACTGAGATATATGGAATCTTTTTATACCATTGTAAATATATATGTTCCGCCACCATTTGAAAGACAGAAGTTGGACAAATGTATGGCCGCAGTCCTCCCCATGATACAGGGTCACCTTATCATTGGGGGTGATTTTAACAAAGTTATGGACGGGGACATGGATAGGCTCAGGTGTACCAGACCTCAATCTCACTCCCTGAAAGAATGGGCTGAAGCATATGATCTAACGGAAGTTTGGAGGTGGAAATTTCCCGATAGAAAAGAGTTCTCTTGTATATCTGAGTCCTACAAGTCCTTATCACGACTTGATATGTTCTTTACGTCCAGAGATATATTGCAAAAGGTGGAGGAGGTGTCATATCTCTCCAGAGCGCTTTCCGATCACTCTCCTCTGGAACTCACCATGAGTGTGCAGGGACAGGATGCTGATCGCATCTGGCGTATGAGTCCTTACTGGCTCACAGAACCAATGGTACTAAGCTATTGTATGGAAGCCATTACCATGTTCTGGCAGGAGAATGCTCGGGAAGGGCCGGCCTTAATTAAATGGGACGCGTTCAAAGCGGTAATTAGGGGAGCATATATGAGAGGAATATCTATTCTGAAAAGAGCTACTGCGGAAAGGTTACTCATTCTGTCTAATGAAGTGCAGGAGGTAGAGGAGGCATATGTTAGGAACCCGTCACCGGACGGATTCCAAGCAATACAGGCTGCGAAAAGGACATATGAATTAGCACTAACGGATAAAACTCAGAAGAAGCTATTGTACCAGAGACAGAGGATTTTTGACACAGGGGACAAAAATGGCAAGATTTTGGCATTTTTGGCCAACCCAATACCTGACCCAGTTGCCATATCCAGAGTATATGACAGCTTGGCCAATGTCCAGGACTCCAAGGAAGGGATCATGACGGCCTTTATGCAATTTTACTCTGACCTCTATAGGTCGCAGGTTCTCAGCCCATTATACCCCCCCTGAGCTGTATGAATCATGTAGGGACAATAAAAAAAAAAAATCTATACATAACTTTCCGACTGCCCATTATACCCCCCCTGAGCTGTATGAATATGTAGACTCTATTAACTTTCCGATGTTATCGGGAGAGCAGCAGCAATTATTGGAGGAACCCATCTCCACAGACGAAATAGAACAAGCTATTAAGACCTTTGCTAAACATAAAACTCCAGGTCCTGACAGAATACCCATAGAATGGTATGTAACCCATATAGACACCATGGTACCAAGGTTGCATCGTTTGTATGCCACCATCTTCTTAGAAAAAAGCCTGCCCCCGTCTATGAAAGAGGCCCTAATAGTACTGATCCCTAAGCCTAACAAGGATCTCTTATACTGTGAATCCTATAGGCCAATCTCTTTGATCAACACAGATCTCAAGATCTTAACAAAAATATTAGCTACCCGTATAAACTTAGTAGTCACGACCCTGATTAGCCCTGATCAAACGGGGTTCATACCAGGTAGGTCCACATATAGCAATATACGGAGACTGTTCACTAACATCCAATTCCCCACCAGAGAAAGGAAGTCCAGAGCGATTGTATCCTTAGACGCCCACAAGGCATTCGACTCTATTGAATGGCCCTACCTATTTTACATACTCGAAAAATTTGGGTTCGGGGGTAATTTCCTTCAGTGGATTAGGCTAATGTATGAGAAACCTACTGCTCGCATCAGAATCAACTGGATAATCTCCAGACCTTTCAGTATTCGCAGGGGTACCCGTCAGGGGTGCCCTCTGTCGCCACTGCTGTTCGCGCTGGCGATAGAACCCCTGGCCAGATTATTAAGAACCTCCCAAAGGATCCGGGGTATGAAAATAGGCAATCTGGAGGAACGCATATCCCTATACGCAGATGATATGCTGCTATACCTGACAGACCCACAAAGCACAGTCCCAATCATGCTTAAGCTGATAGAAGAGTTTGGTAGATTTTCGGGCCTTAGGATAAATTGGACAAAATCCAACATTTTTAGAGTAGATCATGACCTCCCTTTCGACCTCCCAACAGACTGCCCACTCCAACTGACGGACAAATTTAAGTACTTAGGGATTACGATACAACTGCCAATTTCCTCATATATAGTTAATAACTTGGTACCTTGTATAGACTCCTTTAAACGCAAACTGACCAGCTGGACAACCCTGCCATTAACGTTAATGGGTAGGGTCAATCTATTCAAAATGGTTTTTTTGCCTAAATTCTTATATATCCTGGCAAATAGCCCAGTATATATTACTAAGAAGACGTTCCAAGAAATTGACTCTTTACTAATAACCTTTTTATGGTCTCCCAAGAACCCCAGAATAGCACTAAGAACACTGCAGTTACCCACAGCTCAGGGGGGTTTGGCACTTCCAAACCTCAGACAATATTACTTTGCATCACAACTTGTGTTTGTGCACTGGTGGATGTTTCCACAAATCACCAACGCTGCAACAGCAGTGGAAATGGCGACACTTTCATCACAGGAAGCCCTGAGTAATTTAACATTTTGTAAAAGGGTCAGAGAACGAAGGGGCACTGACATAATACAGGTATCCATTGATATTTATAAACGATGTCTCCTCTTAATTCCAGAGGACACACCGTCTATATCTCCCAATCAACCGATATGGAACAACCCCACGTTCACTCACTTCCTGAGCCTACCGGGCGCCTCCGCCTGGGACGCTAGGGGCCTAAGATATATACATCAATTATATGATCAGGGATCTCTTAGGCCCTTCGACGCACTACAAGAGGAATTTGGGGTGCCAGGGACCTGGCACTTCAGATATCTCCAACTAAAACATGCAGCAACGGCCCAATTAGGTCTTAACAATGTGAGGTTTCATAACTCTACGTTAGAAGAGGCACTTGTGCAACCCGAACACTCGGGATTAATATCAGGATATTACAAGCTGTTATCTCAGGGGGGCGCAGGCCAATTACGGAAAGTGAAAAGTTACTGGCTTATGGATATACCGGATATATCAGATGAAAACTGGGAAGAATTCATGGATACATACTTTACCACCACTATATCAGCCAGGGATAAAATGATACAACTGCGCATTTTTCATAGAGTTTACTACACACCCCTACGCCTATTTCGCATGAAGAAAATAAATAGCTCTGTCTGTCATAAATGTAACAAACTTACAGGTGACCTGCTCCACATGCTTTGGAACTGTGAAAAGGTACGCCCATTTTGGTCACAAGTGACTAGCTTTATAGCAACTAATTTTGATTTACCGAATATTTGTAGTCCTAAGTGGTGCATACTGGCAATCTTTGAAGAAGTAGACATGAGCACATATCAAAAACAATTTTTACGCCTTTTATTATTTTATGCCAGGAAAACGGTGGTTTTGCAATGGATATATTCCACACCGATTTTCTTTGAACCTATGGAAGAATGTAATTAATCAGGTATTGCCTGTTTACAAACTGACGTATGAGGCGAGGGGGTGTGCGGCTAAATTTGAGAAGATATGGGGGAAGTGGACAGATCTTGTTGAGGCTTGCGAATACCCTGAGGTGGATTAAAACTCTAGTGTGGGAACGACATCTTATATTGTTTAGAATGAATACTAATAGGCCAATGGCTACCAGGGACAACTTGAGAATAGAAAGAGGTAAAGGTACGCAGAATTTGCTATATGAGGGCACTGATGATTTCATCTAAAGAGGCGATTAAGAACTCTGATGCTTATTGCTCAATATAACTGTGGCAAAGATACCGTTATTATTGTTTGAGGATGTAGTGACGAGAATAAGTACAAGTTTATCTTCATTACAGGGTTAGTATCACAGAAATACCTATCTTGTCATCAATACCGAAATTGTCAAAAATATGTTATGTATGGATGTATTTGTTTAATAAGGAGAATGATCCTATGGACATATGTAAAATTGGTGATGTAATACGGATGTGAATGTATTATGTTTGTAATGAAGATTAATAAAAACAGTTTAAAAAAAAAAAAAAAACTGTCCCACATACCCAATGCATATGCAGAGCCCTGAATGTGTGTGCAGATCCGTATGGCATTAGAAGCTTCAGTCCTTTTGAAGATTAGATAAGATTTTGTGTCTTCAGCTAGCCACTTTCGTTGGTGCACTTGAACTCCTGGATAGCAGGGCCAAACAACACAACTGGCCCAGCTTATCAAATGAAACAAAAAATGTAAGGGGATAAGGTAGGGGAAAAAGGGGAAATGGAGAGGGGAGATTGGCTGGATACAGACAATAATAGCCGAGTATAATTTAATCGGCTTCCGATCAGAACCAAGATAAGGTAAAAAAATGTCACCGTAGCTAAATATATATGCAAAAATAGAAAAAAAGGGAGTTTCTGGAGCAGAGAACTCTGGACCAGAAAAAGAAAAGAAAAAGGAAAGCAGCTACTTTATGGAGACATTAACTGATCGATTCAAGATGCTTAATTTAGGTAAAGGTTTTTTATTATTTAAATACTCACAGGTGTGCTTCCCATAAAAGACTAAGACAGATCAACATCAAAAAGTTGTTATGATCACAATTACTAACAGTTACCGACAACACAAAACAGAACATAAACGGACACCATGTAACAACAAATGCACCATGTGAAACAACAGCGGCAGGCTAGATCAAATATAAAGTGCCTGAATATAATGCAGGTAGTGTGATATTAATTCATTTAAATCATATAGACAAACTTCAGGCACGATAATTAAAGCTATGCACACTAGGGCGTGATTGGAAAACAGAGTTATAGTTGGTTTCCAGAGAAACTTAATGAAATCGCATGTGGAATATATTGAGTCAAGTTAGGTCATAGTTTTGTCAAATGAATATCCCACGGAAGTGTTCTCTATAGAAAGCGAAACCTATTCCAGTGTAGCAATTTGTAACTTTTTGGCTGTGTGAATTCCAAAATAGAAGCACTGCTAGTTAGGAAAATGTTCACAGCTGTTTCCAATAGTATGAACACATCAAGCACGGCTATAAGGCAAAATAAGAATGAAAGACTTGGTAATTTGAGACAAGTCAATAAGAAATCAGACGACTCTGATGACTGTTTATAATTGCCATATGGAAATCAACCGTCCCGGGTATCTCAGCAGATTATTTATGAAGAGTGGCACAATATAATTCCAAACGTACCGGACAATAAAAGTCATAAAGCAAGAATCTAAGTCCAGGCTAAGGAACAGCTTATTGATGACAGTGAGATCTTTCTGCAGACATTTAAATGTAAAGACAATTGGTTAACATTACCGCATCGTCAGCATCTCCCGTGTAGAGGTATGTCTGTGGCTTTTATGTCAGCCAACCAGGATGTCAAAAGTTCATGCCCGACTGATGTGCTGTCCTTGCTGAAATGAAGTTTGGCGCGCGTTGAACAGCGCTGGGTGGACGTTGGATAATAAGTGCCTGATGATCAAGGGGGAAGCCAGTTGGTGGCCAGATATTGCCAAGTTAAAGCCGAGTGCTGTTCCCCGGGATAGGAAGCTAGCAAAAGCTGTGATTAGTTCCGTGCTGGATGTTCCAAGCTCCGCTTACGGAGGTACCGCTCAGAGTGTGCAAGTCGGCTGTTCATCACATGGTGCAACGGTGCTTTAATTATCGTGCCTGAAGTTTGTCTATATGATTTAAATGAATTAATATCACACTACCTGCATTATATTCAGGCACTTTATATTTGATCTAGCCTGCCGCTGTTGTTTCACATGGTGCATTTGTTGTTACATGGTGTCCGTTTATGTTCTGTTTTGTGTTGTCGGTAACTGTTAGTAATTGTGATCATAACAACTTTTTGATGTTGATCTGTCTTAGTCTTTTATGGGAAGCACACCTGTGAGTATTTAAATAATAAAAAACCTTTACCTAAATTAAGCATCTTGAATCGATCAGTTAATGTCTCCATAAAGTAGCTGCTTTCCTTTTTCTTTTCTTTTTCTGGTCCAGAGTTCTCTGCTCCAGAAACTCCCTTTTTTTCTATTTTTGTATCAAATGAAACAGGCCGGATCTTCCTCAGCAAGGTGAGAGGACAATGATGTCTGTATACAGTGTCCCAGAAATGGATAGGCTTATCCCTTTGGCACTACAAGTGTCAGTAAGATGACTACCAGCAACAATGTCTATATACAGTGTTCATACTCCTCCTATGTGTTCTTCTGCTTCACTGCTCATGTGAAAGGGCTGCCCATTGCACTGGACCGCACAAAAGTAGTGCATGCACTACTTTTAAAACATGTGGTGCACCAAATTGGATTGATGCATTAGCAATCTGCATTTGGGTGGGCCTGTTAGGAATATATTGGCAGCAGAGTGCAGTGCATTTTGAGCATGGTGTGGGAAACAGGCCGGTGATCACGGCTTTCCCGTGCTGTGTTCTGGTGCGAATCGGCCCTTAGTCTCTGCTTCTTGTAATCTCTTGTGCAATAGTACCCATTTTTTATTTGTGGAGAAATATGTATATGTGTATATATATGTGTGTGTGTGTGTGTGTGTGTATGTATGTATGTATATATATATATATATATATATATATATATATATATATATATATATATATTTCATCACAAGATGGTGCTAGAGAAGTATGTTATTGTGGATTATACAGTCAATGATTTGTCCTGTCTATAGTCTCTATAGCAAGGATATGCAATTAGCGGACCTCCAGCTGTTGCAGAACTACAAGTCCCATGAGGCATAGCAGGACACTGACAGCCACAAGCATGACACCCAGAGGCAGAGGCATTGTAGTTTTGCAACAGCTGGTGGCCTGCTAATTGCATATCCCTGCTCTATAGGTTGCCTCAGAGAGCCCTTGTTCTATCAGATTACCGCTACCCATCAGATTGTGCAACGGAAGTGACGTTCTGACCACAAAAAACTTACTACGCATGCGCTATGCATTCCAACATGCTTTCCGCGGCACTATGTGTTTCAAACACTTAATTCTCTGACAGGTAATCTGATAGAACAAAATTGCTAAAATTACTCTGAAATGCGAGACGTAGCTGGGTGTAGTAAGATGTCTGCATCAATGTTCTATCAGATAACCTGTCGGAGAATTAAGTGTTTGAAACACATAGTGCTGCGGAACGCATGTTGGATTGCATAGCGCATGCGTAGTAAGTTTTTTGTGGTCAGAACGTCACTTCCATTGCACAATCTGATGGGTAGCGGTAATCTGATAGAACAAGGACGCCAGGTTGCGTCTGGTATGGATTTTGGGGGGGGCCCCTACACCATTTATTTTTTAATACATTTTGGCGCAGGCCTGGTAATGGACTGGGGGGGGGGGGGGCATGCCATTTTTTTTTTATGATTTTTATCTTTATTGCCGGGATCCGACAATTCATTTTAGCCGCAAGCAGTTTTGAATGACCTTTTTTTTCCTTTTTAGAAATGTAATTTAGCTGTAGTATTGTTCTAAACACGGGGAAAAAATAGCTTCTTTACAGCATTATTAAAGTCACTGCTTATTAAAAAACGGCTGTTTTTTAAAACTTTTTTTTGCATTGATACATGTCCCCTGGGGCAGGACCCAGGTCCCCAAACACTTTGACAACTTGCATATAAGCATTTTTAAAAGAGCACTTTTTGTTTTTCGTGTTCGCGTCCCATAGACTTTAATATTGTTCAATGTTGCTTACGAATTTGCCGTGAACACTGCATCATTTTTCGCTGTTTGTCGAACACCCGATGTTTGAGTCGAACTTGCGTTCAACTCGAATATCGGGCTCATCCTTATGTGTATATATAGCTGTGTTCAAAATAATAGCAGTAAGCTCAAGTAAAGTAAAGCTCAAAATCCTTATAATGGCTTTTATTTCCATACACACAATTTAGACACAGCGTCTATTCCAAATCAAAACATGAAGAAAAATGTTTCAAATTTATTACTTTACAGAAAGTGAAGTTAAAGTAATATTGGGCTTTTCCAATAAAATAGAGCAGTGTCTCCATTTTTCTTTACAAACTTAAAAATTTAGCTTTCCTGTGAATCACTGAATGACTATTTAGTTGTATAAGAACTGTTTCTGAGAACTGTTTCACATCCGTGTTGCATTGAGTCGACCAAACTCTGGCACCTGTGAACATGTATTCCAGCCCAGGAATATTCCACTACATTCCACAATTCATCTGCATTTTTTGGTTTTACCTCCAGAAGCAGATTTTTTTACATCACCCCACAAGTTTTCTATTGGATTTAGGGGCGGGGTTTGGGCTGGCCACTCCATAAACTTAGTAATTGCAAAGGTTGTTTGTTATTTTAAATGTTTTTTTTTTTTTTTAAAAGCGCTCCTGGCTTCTCCACTTAATCAGGTGCCCCCACCAAGACCTGCATTTCTTGGGGGCACCTGTGCGGTGTGCTCACAAGTCTCGCTGCTGCGTCCTGGACACTTGGCCCTGCTCCTGCTTATATCAATCTATCCAGTGAGGACAGAGACAGTGGCTGGAGCCTCTGGGCTTGTGCACATTGATGGAACGATCGGGTTCCGGTAAGAAAAAGGGAGGATCTGGGGAGCAGCTGCAGCACAGAAAGTTTTTTTTTTTACCTTAATGCTAGAATGCATTAAGGTGAAAAACCTTGAGACTTTACAACTCCTTCTTCAATCTTGTTAGCCTGAACCAAGATGGTGTTTGGGGTCATTGTATTGTTGAAACACCCATTTCCTGTGCCCAAGGGAATTTCCTCTTTGGCATAAGGCAACACGACCTCTTCAAGTATTTTGATATATTTAAACTGATCCATGATCCCTTGTATGCAATAAATAGGCCAACACCATAGTATGTGAAACCTCCCCATATCATGATGCTTGCGCCGCAATGCTTCACTGTCTTCACAGTGTACTGTGGCTTGATATCAGTGTTTGGAGGTTGTCTGACAAATTGTCTGTGGCCCCTAGACACAAAAATAACAATCTTGCTTTTATCAGTGCACAAAATGTTGCGCCATTTCTCTTTAGGCCAGTCAATGTTTTCTTTGGCAAATTGTAACATCTTCAGCAACAGTTGGACTTTGTGGGGGCCTCTTGCCAATAGCTTGGCTTCGCATGGGCATCTTCTAATTGTTCAGTACTCACAAGTAACTTTACAACCACTTCTGGTTTTGGTTGCCATTTTAAAGCATTTGAGATAATTTTAGCTGAGCAGCCTATCCGTTTACTCACTTCTTTATATATTTTCTCCTCTCTAAGCCACCTTTTTAATCTTCTGAACAATGTCTGGAGCCAGGGGGGATCCAGAGTCTAGTCTACTTTCACACTGGGGCGGGCAGGCATCGGCAGTAAAGCGGGGCTATTTGTAGCGCCGTTTTAGCGGCGCTATTCGGCCACTATCGGGGCAGTTTTACCCCCCTTTAGTAGCCAAAAAAGGGTTAAAACTGCCCGCATAGTGCCCACTGCAGCAGCGCAATGCCGGCGGGTTTGGCGGTGCTGCTCCATTGTTTTCAGCGGGCAGGGGAGCTTTAGGAGCGGTGTACACACGGCTCCTACAGTTCTGCAAAGATGCAGCTTTTTTACCGTCCTGCAAGCGCACCACTCCTTGGGCTTTCACACTGGAGACACAGGAGGGGCCCTTTACAGGCGCTATGCAGGCGCTATTTTTAGCGCCTCAGTGTGAAAGTAGCTTAAGGTGTTGCTTACAGAACTGTATTTAACGTATCATAAAGTCCTAACCTTGTTTAAAACAGTGACACTTAAAAGTGTTGCATACATCCCAATGCCGGTGTGTCGAAGTGCCCCCCATCAAATAGTGCCCTCGTATGCGCAGGACGGAGCCGCACTTCAGCTGATTTGCCGATCAGCTGGAGTGATGTGACCAGGGCGCAAGTGCACATCGTAGGAGGTATCTCTCATTGGGAGATACCATTTCACGGCCACAATTGAAACCTATAAAAACAGTGGGGGGAGACCCATAGTTCTCACATTGTGCCTCGTGGCTTTACAGTGTGCTGGTGGTCCAGTTTTGTCTGTGTTGCAGGGCGGGTTTGCTGTATTGAATGGTTGGTTTTGCCTGTGTCGAAGGGCGGCTTGCAACACAGATAAAAACAGCTCTTCAACACAGTCACTAACCGCCCTCCAGCAGCAGCGATGCACAATCTGAGAACTACGGTCCCCCCTGCTGTTTGTATAGGTTCAAACTGTGCCTGTGAAATGGTATCTCCTATCGAGAGATACCTCCTACGATGTACGCATGTGCCGCGGTTACGTCAGCCCAGCTGATTGGCAAATCAGCTGTTGTGCTCTTCCGTATTGCGCACGCGCAGTACATACTGGGCACTTTTCCATGGGGGGCACTTGTCTGTCATTCTATATCATCATTATTATCATGATAATCACACAATACAGGTGCTGTGGCTCAACGCACCTGTACTGTGTGATTATCATAATGATGATGAGTGCTAATTGTAATATGGCACATGGAGGGAGTTAATGTACTCACTGATGTATTACTGACCAGTGGCAATTAATTAAACCCTTGGTGCTGCATTAGTGGGAGTGTGTATAAACCCCTTCATGCTGTAGCATAAAAGGGATAATTAACACTGATGGTGCCACTGTCATTAATGCAGCACAAAGGGGTTAATTGCCACTGGTCATTAATACATCAGTGAGTACATTAACCCTCTCCATGTGCCATATTGCAATTACCATTGTAAATTATTTAACCCCCCTCCCCTCCCCCAAAGCGTTAACCACTTCACACATCCCCATAGTGACGCCACTGGCCCCCTCTAAATGAGCTGATGGGGCCCAGGGAATATATTTTAAGCCACCTGGGAGCCAGGGGAAGCAGAAATAAAGTCCCTGCAGCTGCATTTAGATGATGCCTCATAACGCAAATCTGGTGAGGTGGTGGAGGGAGAAAGCATTGGAGTCGGTACTATTTTCGGGGGGGGGGGGGCAATTGCCCCCCCCCCCCGATCCTCCCCTGTCTGGAGTGACCCATTTTACTCAGTTTTTCAGAGAGAAATGCACTATACTCAGCATGTACAACATTTGCTGACATCGTCCTTAAATAAGGGCCACCTGTTACCCAGAATCAGCAGCATTCATGTCATGACTATTGGTTTTCTATTACTCTACTACACCTACTAGTAAATTATTTACCATGTAGAAATATAATTTATACCAAAAACAGTTATTGATCTGGTTAGTGATGTTGGACTGCTATTATTTTGAACACAACTGTATAATTGCTATCATCTGGTATTGTGGTGAATGATTGGTGCAACTCTAGTCACTATTGATAATTAGCACTAAGCACAATTTTTTTTTTCTGTTTTTTATACTCATTGTAGCAGAATTCTGGTGCTCCTTGTAAAATCTGCTTTTAGGAATAGATGGCAGTAAGATTACTTTATAGGTTATAGCCTGGGGTCAGACAGGTGACCTAACTGTTTTCTCAAAAAATAAATCTGGTTGCCATGTTGGCTATGCTGCAGTGGTGGTTGGTGCTCAAAATTTGATGAGTAGAATTTCCGGAATGCATGGGCAGAAATAATTCATTTGTGGCATTTGTGATGCTGATAGGAAGAGAGAATCTTCTGCTACCCGTTTTTTGTCCAGTTATAGGCCAGGGACAGACAAGTGACCTAAAAAAAATCAGGTTGCCATGTTTGCTATGCTATGCTGTGCGGTGGGGACAAGTAGAACTTCAGGACTGCATGGGCAAAAATAATTAATTTGGCAGGGTAAAGCAGATCCTGTACATGGATTTTAATTGTGTATTTACATGTTTGCCTGGCGTTTAGCGATCAAGAAGCACCTTAAAATGTGTCTATATAATGTTACCATATAGTGTTATCATAGCACAAGCTTGATTGTCAAAATGATTAAAAATAAATTCTAAGGCAGGCATAAAAATAACCCAAAATCGGTCATTTCTCAGATGAGGTGATGATTTCCCTTTCAAGCTTATATAATGGCAATAAATGTTCTGTGTACTTTTTTTTATTTTTTTTAATGTTTATAGAAAGCGCATTGTGCAGAATAAGGCATAGCCTGTATTTAACTGAGTTGTAGATTAACGCGGGTCATGTGCAAATCAATAATGCAATCAGAAGGCCATTCATGAAGCATTTTCAGCAATTGCAAGGTCTTGGCAAAGCAGATAACACCATAAAATAAATTGCATTAAACTTGCTTCTTATCTTGGAGATGAGAGGCATTTAATTATTGCCAACAGGCAAACAACGCAGAATGAACAATTTCTTGAACACAGTTTCTGTCTCGAAAATATATTTCCTTGACATGTTTATGACATTTCTGTAGAAATAACCAATCATTGTACAAAAGAACAAATAGTAAATTGTAAGTACAACTTCAGTTTATATTACAAAATCAAAAGCATTCCTGTGTTTTTTTTTTTTTTTAACCCCAAGTTCATTACCAAACCGCAAACAATACAAATTCAGAAAAAGGCAACAAATAAAGTTCCCTGCCTTCTACACATCCAAAGATTTTACTTTTATTTTTGTGTATGTGTGTGTGTGTGACCAATTCTCCATCTCGGCACATAATATCTGTTAGTCTGAACCAAGGCAAAAAAAAAACCTTAACCCTAGGCATGAGATTCAATTTTGAGGCCATCCTTGGCTTCACAATGAATCCATAGGCTGAAATATGGACCTATGGCTCACAAGTTTGCCATTTGTGCCAAAACTTAGGAACAATTTGTGATGCATTTTACTTTTTCTTTCGTCGTCAATTTAATGTGAACTTGTACAGCTTGGCCTTTTAGGATTCAAGCTTCTCTATAGGGACCTAGGGATCAATGTTAAGACCAACACAGGAATACTTTTTTAAAGTTGATACCTTAAGGCCAGCTCGGTTTCACATATAAGGAGTGATGTAGAGTTCACTACTAACAAGTTGTAGGAGACACATTTTGGGTACAACCAGTCTGCCAGGTCTTAAATGCGATTATCGCTAGTGGCTGTTATAGCGTTGCTTACAGTAGTTTTGTCCATTACCTCCCATCTTAGGGTGTAATTGAGATCCTATTATATTATTGAAGGAGGTTTCCACCAACCAGATAAAGGTGGGGTGTTAATTGTTGAGTAGAAGATGAGTTTTGCAGATGCTGAGTGGGAGAAACCCACTATACTTTTCCTTTCAGCAGAGAGGCTAATTGGATTCTCTGATATAATTGTAACTTTACCCCGTAGTTTTCGATAATGTCCCAGGTCCCCAGTGCATCACAGCCAGCCACACAGCATTTACTTAATACATTTCAATGCAGAAAACAGTCCTTGGCTTGTTTTTGATGCCTTATTAGGGGTTGATACCTTGGATGGGGTAGGAAATTATGGGATACCCAACTTCAACAATGTCCAAAACACTGAACCCGGGACAAGTTCCTCCCTATTTACAAAAAGTCCTCTTCTTCCTTTCACCTGCACAAACTTGGTTTTCAATGCACAGCACCTGCTGTTCACTCCTGTAGGAATTAGCAGGATATTGCTAGTTGGTCAACTTGGTCTGTTGAACTTGGTCTGTTGAAAAAGGAGCGCAACTTGCAGTATGATCGCAGTGCGTATGCTCAGAAAACGCGTCCACTATTGGTGAAACCATCTCCCTGCTGCCATCCCTCACCTGAGTTCCAAGCCTGGTTCTGATCAGAGTTCCTCCACAGCAGCCGGCATCCATCCGCATGGAGTGACGCTATCCCAGACAGCGCTGGATCAATATGGAGGGAGCCGTCACCTAGACTTTTTGGGACCAATATGCTCTTAATTCTTCTTCAAAATGTGCATAAAAAGTATGCCTATAAAAGTGTTTTAAAACGTCTACTCTTATGCCGTGTACACACGACCTGACTTTTCGACCGAACTGGTTCGACGGAACGAATCCGTTGGACAATTCGACCGTGTGTAGGCTTCATCGGACCTTCAGCGGACCTTTTCTTTCAAAAATCAGACCGACTTGAGATTTCGAACATGTTTCAAATCTTTCTGACGGACTCGAGTCCGGTCGAAAAATCCGTTCATCTGTATGCTAGTCCGACGGACAAAGACCGACGGTAGGGCAGCTATTGGCTACTGGCTATGAACTTTCTTATTCTTGTCCGGTCGTACATCATCACGGTCGAATCTGTCGGACTTTGGTGTGATTGTGTATTGACAAGTTCGATTTGAAGTATGTCAAAGTCCGACGGAATTCAGTCCATCAAAGTCCGGTCGTGTGTACACGGCATTAGAGGCACTTCTCTCCTTGTTGCCTTCTCTGCAGTTTTGGAATATGGTTTCTGTTTTCCTATGGCAGCAGCTCTAAGAGTCCCTGGTCACTATTCCCTATATATTATACCTTTTTTACATGGACCCCTTGAGGAGATATATGAGCCTTAGCTCTTGCTCATACACCTGTATTTTTTTACTTGCTACAGATGGCAGTCTCTCCCCTTGTCTGTCCCTGCACCATGCTGATCTAATCACTGTCTCTCCTTGCTCCTTCCTGATGCCTCTCTGGCATTAATCCATCCACTGCGTCCTGTGTTAGGATTCTTCAGGCCAGCTTTCCTAAGCACCCTGCCCAAGACAACCTCCGCCCCCCCCTCAAGTAAGGGGTTCCTCAAGGGTCACCAGCAGCCTCTCTTCAGCACTGCTTCTCCATCTTCTCACTTTCTGTTGGCGCATTTGTCTATGGGGTTGTCTCGGTGCCCTGCCAGCCCACTTCTGGGGATTGGTTAAGGCCCCATAAATATTTATGGAAGCTCCTCCTAACCCCCGCCCTCTAGTTTTTAGAAGGTTCTCCAACCTTCCAGACACTGGGGGAGGCACCAGAGAGCTGCCAGGATGAGTCATCTAACCCCGACCTAATTCAGTGACTTATTCCTGACCAGAATATGCTTTTTATGTACTCTCCGCTCAAGTAGCAGACACTTAGAGGGTGCTACATACCACAAATACTACAAGCAGTGTTTACAATTTGTATATACAAATACATTTATCAATTAAAAAGTAAAAAATATAAAACTGAAATAAAAATAAAAGATCTGATAAATGTTACTGAAGTAACTGAATGTGTTCTCCTTTGATGAGGCAATTTAGGAGGGGAATAAAGGATGCATACATAAATGGTCCATGTAATAAACTTGATGCAAAGTTGCTCAAGTACAACTAAAGACAAAACTTTTTTTTTCTATTTGGATAGGGATGGGGGGTGGGTTAGAACACCTGTCGACTCACTTACACAACCATGATCCTTAAACAAATTTTATATAGGCCTGGTATCCCTCTGAACCCCCCCCCCCCCCAACTGGTCAATCAACCTTTCGGCATCTCGACTGAGATACCCAATAATCTTAATTTCCCTTTACCCCTCTCCCCTTTTAAGAGACTACTTCTACAGCCTGACTGTGATTTAATCTTGACTATGAAGGACTTGCCCTCCTTACCCGCAAAGAAACATAGCACTACTTCACCGAGAATAAATCCCACATTTTCATTTTTGTCTTAGACCTATTTTGGGTCTTGATGTTATGGTATTAAGTTGTCCGAATTATTCTGCTTCAACTTAATTTTACCTATCATATGAACAGGTTTTACACATGCTTAATAATCTTATTGGTACATTTCTCTAGTGATAGGCGTTGTGTACCCCTCATGACATTTTCTTCCCAGATTGGGTGTCTGGGGGGGATGGATAATACTCCTTACCTTATATTAAGCTGATTAAAGAGGTTACATGGTTCACGCATGTCTGTTAAAACTGTTTTGACGTTTTTCATACAAGTCTACTTCATATATACTATTGTATGGCATATCTTGCTCACATTTCTGTTCTTGCTGATAAACTTCAACAAAATATTGAACAAGAACACCTGTAAGTTTTTATTGATGTCTGTGTCCCCATTAGGGAGATTTATGCTCTCTATTTGTCCTGTTTTATCATTGAAGGTAAAAGAAAATCACACATTTTGGATTGTCCCCAGATAAGTAATAGAGGGGAAATCTTCCAATAGGGACACTAGTTCTGATGACCTGGGGGTCTGCAAACGAATTCCCTTAATTTGCAGGGATTTCCTTTAACCCCTTGACCACTGGGCTCTTAAATCCCCTTCCTAACCGGACTAATTTTCAGCTTTCGGTGCTCTCACACTTTGAATGACAATTACTCAGTCATGCAACACTGTACCCATATGAAATGTTTGTCCTTTTTTTCACACAAATAGAGCTTTCTTTTGGTGGTAATTAATCACCACTGGGTTTTTTTATTTTTTTCACTATAAATCAAAGACTGAAAATTTTGGTAAAAAAAACCTCTTTGTTTCTGTTCATTTATTGGCAGAGTATAGGCAGATTGCGCTGTGGGCTGGATCTGTAGTGCCCACAGCCCTGCAAACTATCTCACCCCTCTCCTCTCACACTGTACTGAGCGGTACAGAGAGGGGAGGGGGAACTGGCATCATAACATGACGCCGGTTTGTTTACAAGTGATGCTCCGTCATTTGATTTGTGATGTCACAGATGTTCTCGGGTGTGTGCCCCAGGGGGCACGTGGGAGTGCGATTCTGTGAGGATGTCCATGGACGCCCTCCCAGAATAAGCTGACCGCGCTGTAGGCATCTTTCAGCTATGGCCCGGTCGGCATGTGGTTAAACTTTTTGCTTGGCTATAGGAAGTGAAGGGAATTCTCCCCAATGGGACGCAGATGGCAAAATATAAAGTAAAATGGTTTATAACCCTCCCTTACTCTATCCAAAAGTAAGAAAAAATTTTGCCCATAGTTCGACTTTAAATTTAAGGTTAATGTAAATCCCAAGGGAGGGGAGGTTTTACCTTGAAAAGACTTCTTTACAGTTCCAGCTTTGGAAATGTGGAATAGACTTTCACAAAAGCTAGTCAGAGTTTACTTGTAAATGGCTTAAATAAAGTTAGGGTTGCTTTTAAATGCACATAATAAAATTGACAATTAATATTTCTTAATAATAACACTATAGATTGTGAACAAATGAGTATCCAACTGACTTGGGGAATCGGGAAGAATTATTTAGCGGATTGGAGTAAATTGGATAACTTTTTTTTTTTTTTTTTTTTTATTTGTTTAAAAACTTTATTATTTGGGGTAAAAAGGTGGTACATACATCACAACAAACATGATGCATGGTAAAGATATTAAAAAAGTTGATGAGATATATATATATATATATATATATATATATAGCATAAAGTAATACAGCAAGTTTATCAGTATAAATTGACCGATATGCATTTTGTTTTCATTAAGGAAAATTAAAGCCAGATAGTTGTCATTGCTGGCAAAAAAAATAAAAATTTAGTATATATTTACTTCATTGTCCTTTTGTTGAAATATAATTTTATACTTTTTTTTTTTTTTAACTTGTGATCAGCTGCAGGTTTTGAGTTCTGGGGATGCAGATTTTTATTTTTGTCTTTTAGTTGAGCTTGGGCATGTGTCTTTCTGTCTAACTATTTAAAAATAAAAACTCAAAACCTATACTTGCTGATAATATACTGTAGTTTCTCTTAAGGTCATTTCGCTTGTAGTTCATACTCAATGCTTTCTAAGCTTGATCCACAGTGGATGAACAATAAAAGCTCTTGGCTTTCTATAAACAAATGCAGACAAGAGAATGTAAATTACTTCTATTTGCATTCAGCTTTTCTCTGTGTGTATCAATATATAATAAGTAGTGTAATTGTATGATTTATTGCAAACCCTTATAATGAAAAATTTTATTACGTGACATGGATCTTTAAAATCCGAGTGGTGTAAACAAACAATGACAAAAACCAAGGTTTGGCTAAATGAAAAACATATAATGGAGAGACATACCCAGAGCTAAGTCATAAAAATTCTGGATTACAATTTGTATTCTTCTATCTGCAGAATAGCATACTTTTTAAGTGTCTGTATCTTTCTATATAGCCATAGGCCAGAAAATGATATAATGTAGGACAAACAGTATGTCCACACAGCTCTCACATTTTAAACTCCCATATATTTGTTAATATTAATATTTGGCTATGACCGCTTTGATTCATTGACGACTTCCTTTTGTCTGGCAAAAGCTAAACACATGCTGCACCTTCAGAAAGTGAATTTTTAGTCGTACAAACTAAATGGTATTGGTAATCAAATCATGCTTTTGTCTTAAAAAAAAAAAAAAGCTCAGATATCAAAAATAAAAAATGGACAATGCTTAACTAAAAGGGAAGAAACTAACAGGACGGCCACTGCCCCGTTCACCTTGCGAGTTTCGCTACCGTCATCTTGATCAGCCATCAGCAAGAGATCCAGTGCCTTACAACATCGCTAGGAGCATCAGGATCCTTAACCAACACCTGGAACTATCGTTGTGTCATCGCACAGAGGACTGATGAGCGGGTGTAAACCCAATAACCTTTTTGACACCATACTGACACTGCATGCACACACCAATTTTCCTTTTTAGTGTCACGGGATGCTTGTTTGGAGCTGCCGTCTCTAGTAGTTTGTTGCTTTAGGTAGAGATTTAAAAGGGCATTCTAGAGGATTACTGCTCCATGCAAGATTGTTTAAACCTTCTCTTAAAACTAGGGCCCCACCATTTGCTAGCAGAAGACACTAGTATTCTTCACCTCAGGATCTGCAACATTACAGAACTGTGCTTACTGTATTTGTGTAACCCTTTTCTTTTCATTGTGTGTTTGCCTCTCAAAGGTGTTTGCGGCCCAAAAGGAGCTGAGAAGTTGACAAGTCTTCTCTCCTCCCTCTCAGCGCCTGTGTTAAGGGCATATATTACATTACTGCCCTTTCTATTCCTGCAGTTGCTAAATGTTGAAGGTTGTCTTTTCTAAAGTATTAGTTATTTATAGCAAGGTTTAACATTGTTGTAAGTCTCCATATGCTTTAAACCGTGCTAATATATTCAACTTGTTTATAACTACCAGGTGTGTCTATTTTTGGTGATAATCCACAGCCAGGATAACGGTATTTACCACGTGTCCTTAAATGTGTTTGTAGTTATTTAACCAGGTGTGTCAGAGGGGCTGAGGTCATTCTTGGAGTTGAGGCGGAGATCAGAGAATCACAATTCACCAAGCGGCTCCTTCGGGGGGTGGTGCTAGAAAGGTATTCTAATACGTGGAACTAACTTTTTCTGTTGAAACATACAATAGCTATAGTTAAATATGAATGTATAGCAGCAGTTGAAGTGCAAGTAAGGTTAGCTGATAACAGTGCACATTGTTTTCTTTTACAAAGGCCATTTTGAGCCACTCACTGCACTTGCGTATATGTTATCTTACCATGGTGCCATGTACACAAAGTCCTAGACATTTGTCTTTTTGCTGTGTAGTAGTAAAATGTCACTTCCAAGTTATCTTATTGAGTATATATTCTCTCTTGTGGCAAACTGAAATAGATAAACCTCTCATACGCAGCTGAAATGTATATTCCCTTCAGACCCTCCTGTGCTCCACGTAATGGATCAGATGAAGTGTAGTATCAGCAGAAATAATGCTGCCACAAGATCACGCATTGGACATGCATTGATTAAAGTCTGCTGTTTCAGTGCCGTGTGTTCATAATAAAGTGACAAGATGTTTGCGTGCAAAGTGATTCCAGCCCAAGGCTGGTGAACACTTCAATGCATACAGCCAAAGATTTACAATGTACTTTATAACACAACAATTGTTTTATTAAAGAGATCAATCGGCTTCCAGATATAAATTATCCAGTAGAGATTAGAACAGTGGATCTCAACCTTTTTAAGGTCAGGGTATAGGAAATTCAACCAAAACCTTTCATGCCCAACCAGTAACAATTTAAAGTTTATACTTGCACAATAAAAGTATGGGAAAACATATACTGAAGTGAGAAAAAAAGGGGATTTTGACTTTACAAAGGGCACATAAGAATATGGGGGGGGGGGGGGGTGTTAAAATAATACATTTTCATATATACTAATACATATATTACATTTCACAAGTGTGTGTGTGTGTGTGTGTGTGTGGTCTCCCATATTGAGCCTATGCCTTTTTTTTTGGTGTGGGTTGAGTTAGTCAACCCACAATTTTATGGTGATGTACTCAAATACTGGAAGGCTCTGAATGGGGCTGGGTCTCACCGTGGGTGGTATGGTGTATGTGGATTGGGTTAGAGGAATATGCAGCAGACTTGATGGCCCTGTGTAGTAGGGGATGACGTTTCTGGAGGGGGCGCTATGGGACACTGATGGAAGTTTAGGGCGCTATGGAGTTCTGGTGGCTCTGCACTATGGAAGGTTGGAGGACATTCTGAAGGCTGGGAGCTCTAAAGGGGACTAGGGTGCCATGTGGGCCACCATGGGAGGTTTGGAAGAACTATGGAAGCTGGGAGGCACTGTAGAAGTTTAATAGATCTGCAGCTGGCTGGAGGCCTGGGGGAAGGGAGGCTGTGGCTTGGTTGTGGGCCACAACACAGTGGTTGAGAACCACTGGATTACAGAATTAAGCGGGAATTTGGTTATATATGGCCATGCAGATCTTTTCTCCTTGCCATCTCATAGATTTCCATCTTATGGAAACTGAGATTTTTATCTAAGTAAAGCTGTAGTTTTAACTTTTATTTGGAGTCGAGATGAAAAAAAAATATATATATATAATATAAATAAATATAAATAATATCTCTTATGAGCATGTTCAAGTCGTGTTTGTTGTTTTTTTTTTTTTTTTTTGCAACTTTCCGCAGTTTAGGGAAACAATGGTGCAATTTTAAAAAGTACATACAGTATTATATTTTTTAGTTTAGTTTATGGTGCCAGCTCTGGGTCAGGCCTGACCACTCAGAAAAAATTAATAATGAAGCACAATGACTGCGCAACACTAGTAAGCAGGCGCAGAGCCTGCATATGAACCATTGACTTATTAAAAGCTTACACATAAACATGTTTTTAATACATGAAACCCTAAAAAAATAAAAATAAATGCTTAAATTTTTTTTTAATACATGAAACCCTAAAAAAATAAAAATAAAGCTGCTTAAATTTATATGAACAATGGGTCCACAATGGAGACTGTCTTTTTTTTTTTTTTTTTTTCTACCTTACTCACAAATCTGAGCAATCAAAGTTTTTAAACGTTCCCACACATTTCCTGCAATGAATTCCGATGCACGTATTTCATTATGCCTTATGCCACTGCTGCGTCACACATTTCACAGAGTCTGCCTTCTGAACTACAGAGGTGCAGAAAGGATGAGTTTCAAGAGGCAGAGACAATTCATGAATCGATACTTACAGGCAGTATGGTACCATGGGATATGTAGTCATTTAGAAATAAAAATTAACCAGTAGAGAAGCTGCAAAGCATGCAGGGTATCCAGGAAATTGTGTAAAGAGATGGCTGGTAGACAGCCAGCACTCCCAGCATTAAAGGAGGGTTTTCAAGTAAAATTATATTGGATTGTCAGAAATTACTATTGTTTTTTAATGTTATTTACAAAGCCGCTGATAGTTAATGTTGTGACGTAGATTTCCTTTAAGGGACCTTCGGGGCTCTAAACAAATATAGTCCAGGACTAGGTAGATTACCATGTAATGTCTTTTTCTTCCAAAATGTATTCAGTAAGGGTGTTGACTGCACTGTCTGACACATCTAAGTTTTTAAAATATTATTCTGCACACGTACCACAGCAAGCAGGTTACTCAAGGCAATAAAATCCAAAATTATTTGCAGTTAAATTCTTCAATGATGAGCAATCACTGAAATGACATGTTAGTTTTACTCCAAGGTAGAACACGATGGGATAATTCACAAATTGTAATAATGGTAAAGCAAGATGGATGTATAAACTTTACCATTCACCCAAGGGAACACTGGCAGCAATACAAACAGTGGATCTAACCCCTTTCCATGCTATGCAAAATGAAAAAAAGCAGTTTAGCCTGGAGTTCAGCCATGTGCTGAGTCCTCACATATCCAGAAGTGTACAATTTTCAGACTTTTCTCTGATTTAAATTTAACAGTTCCTATTGTCAAGTTTCGACTGGCTGGCACACGCACTGCGCTCTCGCCTCCTGTAGGGGAAAATACAAATTTATCATGTTTATGTTCTTTTTTTTTTTTTTTTGCTGTGAGTACTGTACTGGGCTTGTACCCAGACACGCCATCAGTTATTGGAAGGTTTACAAAACGGGCTGGCAATTGCAGTCCCATTCTTTAAAGCTCACTGAATGTAACTTGTGATGTTTTATTATGTTGTTTGTTTGACCTCTGGAAGTTTAGCTCTTTGAGGCTTATTCGCTAATGTATAACACTGTACATATTTGTTCATCTACGTCAACCGACCAATTGGTTTTAGTTCCACCTTACTTTCCCTGGAACTAATATGCATTCCTGGAATCAGACCATGGCTGCTTCTACATTAGGCTTCTAAGATGAGAAATTTTTTATTTAATGAGTTTGAGTAAGGATACTGTATGTAACCTCAGGCCTGCTTTAAGCACTTTCTGATTTGCCATTTGCATGGGTTCTTCCAGTTTACAAGTGCTCTTGGGCTTCCTGTTTTGTATTATCTTCCAGACTTTGCTGAGAGATGCAATGTGATATGTCAGAGATGCAGAAAGTTAAGGTTCTTTGCCTATGGCCCATTTCCTGAGTTTTGGGCTTGAGCTCGGGCCCTGAGTATAGGGAGATGTTAAGTTGAAGATCTAGTCTTTGCTGTTCCTGTAGTGCTGGGCCAGTTGAGCCACCTTAGAACCTGCACTGGTCTCATTCCCGCAGTAGCCTACCTGGTTCAGAGTAAACAAAGAAACTTGGAAGCTACTTCAGCATGATGTGCAGGGCCAGTGCTAGACTATTTTCTGCTCTAGGCAAGACCATCTGCTTGCACCCCCCCCCCCCACAAACAAAAAAACTACACACTACTATGGCAGAGGTGGTGTCAGGTGACCCCCCCTTTGGCAGAGGTGGTGTCAGGTGACCCCCCCTTTGGCAGAGGTGGTGTCAGGTGACCCCCCCTTTGGCAGAGGTTGTGTCAGGTGACCCCCCCCTTTGGCAGAGGTTGTGTCAGGTGACCCCCCCTTTGGCAGAGGTTGTGTCAGGTGACCCCCCCTTTGGCAGAGGTTGTGTCAGGTGACCCCCCCCTTTGGCAGAGGTGGTGTCAGGTGACCCCCCCCTTTGGCAGAGGTGGTGTCAGGTGACCCCCCTATGGCAGAGGTGGTGTCAGGTGACCCTCTTACCAGTGCAGAAGTATATAGAAGTAATTCTTGGTGTGATCCGGATGTTGCAGTGACTGACAGGAAGGGCAGAAGAGCTCCAATTCACTGACCTGACATGGACAGCTCCAGCACAGCCAGCTCTGGTCACTTACACACAGCCTCCTTATCCATGTGCCCAGGGATGGGGGGGGGGGGCGACTCCAAACACACATACACACATCACCCAGGTCACCATAGACAGGATCTGCACTGCCACCAGGGCTGGTGCAAGGATTTTTGACACCCTAGGCGAAACCTAATTTCGCCGCCCCTATTGGCTCCACCCCTGGCTCCACCCCTTTTGCCCTGCCCATGTGACAGAAGGCGCCGCTATACAGGAAACGGCGGCTCTGCTTCCTCTAGCACTGGCTCCAGTGCTCTGCTGCACCTCTTATTACACTACCGGTTGGACTGAGTTAGTTACATGCTGCAGCCTGCAGAGCATGCAAACACGGAGGAAAACCAGCGGCCGGGCGCCCCTAGGCAGCAGTGCGCCCTATGCGGCTGCCTAGTTTGCCTAGTGGTCGCACCGGCCCTGACTGCCACCACACAAGTCCTCCAGTGACCGGCACAGCGCCTCCACACTGCCCGACATCCTGGCTCCAAGGGAAGGCCAGGCCTGGCACACTGGACCCCACTCACTCCTCCATGGGGGAAGAAGACCATATGAGTGCCGAGTCCTGGCCGTCCATGCTGTAGGGCTCTCTGGGGGTGAAAGGTAACCGCTGCCCACCCACTACTGACATCAGCACTTGTGATTGGTCAGCTGGGCTTAACTGTAAATGGCGACAACGAGGATGGGGATCATCTTCCTGTTTTATGTGGCTGCGGCGAGGCGAGAGCATGTTTGTATACATGTGCACTGTGCTGGCTCTGTCCTACATCGGCCATGGCTGCGCCCTAGGCGGCTGCCTAATTCACCCAGTGGCAGCGCGTGGCCCTGATGATGTTAGCATGAACATCCGACTATCTCCTAGAGAACTGTTCTACATCCTGTAGGGTATTCTCCTTCTTTTGCCACATTCTACGACTAAACTTTAAAAGTTATGTATGACTAGGGATGAGCCGAACACCCCCCCCCCCCCCCCCCCCCGTTCGGTTCGCACCAGAACATGCGAACAGGCAGCAAAAAATTAGTTTGAACACTGTTAAAGTCTATGGGACACGAACATGAATAATCAAAAGTGCTAATTTTAAAAGCTTATATGCATGGTATTGTCATAAAAAGTGTTTGGGGACCTGGGTCCTGCCCCAGGGAACATGTATCAATGCAAAAAAATGTTTTAAAATCGGCCGTTTTAAAAATGCTTAAATTGAAACAATAAAAGTGTAATATTCCTTTAAATTTCGTACCTGGGGTGTCTATAGTATGCCTGTAAAGGGGCGCATGTTTCCCGTGTTTAGAACAGTCTGACAGCAAAATGACATTTCTAAAGAAAAAAAACTAATTTAAAACTACTCACGGCTACAATGAATAATAAACTGATAAGTCTTAGAGGGGTTTTCAACAGTCCATTGATAAAAACTGCATGGGGATTTCCCCACAGGGGAACCCTGAACCAAAATTAAAAAAAAAATGCATGGGGGTCCCCCTAAATTCCATACCAGGCCCTTCAGGTCTGATATGGATATTGTATTAAGCTCCAAAATAAAAAAAAATGGCGTGGGGGCCCCCCTCAAAATCCATACCATACCCTTATCGGAGCACGCAACCTGGCAGGCCACAGGGAAAGAGGGGGGAATAGAGCGGCCCACCCTTCCTGAACCATACCAGGCCACATGCCCTCAATATTGTGAGGGTGCTTTGAGGTAGCTCCTCAAAGCACCTTGTTCCCATGTTGATGGGGAGATGGGCCTCATCCCCAAAACCCTTGCCCAGTGGTTGTGGGGGTCTGCGGGTGGGGGGCTTATTGGAATCTGGAAGCCCCCCTTAACAAGGGGACCCCCAGATCCCGGCCCCCATGTGAATTGGTAATGGAGTACCCTATACCATTTCACAAAAAAAAGTGACAAAAAGGTTAAACATAAGAGCCGATTTTTGACAAGTCCTTTATTAATTTCTTCTTCTTTCATCTTCTTTCTTCTGGTCTTCCATCTGTGTTGTTCGTGTTCCTCCATCTTCTTCATCTTCATCTTCTTCTTCTTTCTCCACTCTTCTCGCCCGCATCTTGCTCCAGGCTTCTTCTCCGCTCCGTTCTCACAATTTGCCTCTGTGGGAGTCTTCAGCCGTGTGACGCTTGGATTCTTCTGACCCTTCTTAAATAACGGAGGCGGGGCCACCCGGTGACCCCACCCTCCTCTGACGCACGGGGACTTCCCCATGGCTTTCCCCATGATGTCAGAGGGGGGCAGGGGTCACCCGTTTACGTAAATTTGACAATGGGCTTGATTGGGGTTGGAACTGTGGGCGGGGCACTGATGTCAGCAGCCATAGTCCGGGGGTATGTAAACAAGTACAAGCAGTACCAGGGTTATACAAGAGCTGACTGGGAGACAAAAAGGGGGGTGCACAGAAGAAGAAGTGTTTGAATTACAAAAAAAACTAAATTGGTAAATCGAATGAGCAACAATGGAGATGAAGGCTAATGTGACCAATGAACAAAAAATATATGTATAAACACAACAAAAAATGAAGAGAGATATGTGGGACTACTAATCTCAGCACACAGAAATTATATACATATCTTGAAAACAAAAACATAACATGAAGGCTCGGAATGCTAAATCACTGGGGGATATCAAGAAAGGTCAGGTACTTTTAAAGGGGCAAATGTTCAGGTATATCGCACAGCTTGAACTATGCAGATGGCAGTAAGGTGAAATATATGAGTAGCTGGATGGAAACTATAGCCGCATATTAACCTCTAATTCCTCATTTAACCCAACTGTAGATAAAACATCAAGATAATAAATCCAGTAGGTCTCCCTATGGCACAGTTTGTGAAATTGTCTGGCAGAAGGATATTTCTGGACATGGCCTCGATCACCCATACCTTAAAACCAGCTGTGGACTTGTCGTGGTATTGTAAAAAATGTTTGGGCTTTGTCGCTGCCTTCAGTAATGAAATGGCAATGCTCACCAAAGTGCGTAGTGTCCTTATGGTATGGCCTACATATAAGTGGCCACAAGAACATGTAAGGCAATAGACTACATAGTCTGATGAGCATGTATAGAATTCTTTAATAGGGTAGGTATTCCTTTTGTCCATGTTGGACAAACTGATAAGTCTTACAGAGGGGTTTTCAACATTGAAACATCCCAGTTAGGGCCAGATAGGTGGGGAGGAACCGACCAAAAGGTGGAGGCTTACTTTTTAATTTACTTGGTGCCATTTTGCTTTTTCTACTAGGAGCTTTTTTGTATACAAACTTAGGTTTGTCTGGCAGGACTGGAAGGAGGTACTGGTCATGTTTTTAGTAGGGCCCAATAATTTTTTTAATTTGTTCCAGCTGCCTGTAACCAGAATGGAACTGGGTAATAAACTGGATGTCATTGGTGTCAGTTTGAGTGGTATGACTGGGAACAGTAGTCATATCTCTGTACTGGGAGCATGCCGCTTCAACAACGTCTGTTGGGAAGCACTTGTCATGGAATTTGGCTTTTAAGAATCTCGCTATGGTTCTCGTAATCCAATGCTTGGGTGCAGTTACTCAACAGAATTGACTCTTGGGAATGTTTTTGAGCCATGGAGGATGGTGGCAACTACCATAGTGGAGAAATTTGTTTCTTGCTGTCAGTTTTGTATAGTTTCTGGCATGGATTTGGTTGCCTATATGGTGCATTTCTAGATCCAGAAAGGCTAGGCTATCAGTAACAGAGGTAAAGGAGAGACACATTTTATTATTGTTGCAATGTGAGACAAAATCCTGCACCAGGGCTTCGCAGCCATCCCAAATGATAACATCATCAATATACCTGTCGTAAAACATGATGTTGGAAGAAAAAGTTTTGTTATGCCAAATGTGAGAGGATTCCATAAGCCCATGGTGAGATTGGCGCATGAGGTGGCAAAGTTGGCCTCTATAGCTGTTCCAGTAACCTGTAAAAAGAACTCTCCTTCTAATTTAAAATAATTGTGGGTGAGACAGGAGGTGGCCTCCAAAATGAAGGAGGCATGTCTGGGGTTCAGCATTGGATCCTCGCATAAAAAGGTCTGTATGGCATGCAATCCAACCTTGTGAGGTATGGAGGTATAGATTGACTGGACATCAAGAGATAGGATTCTTCCCATGTGTAAGGTGAGAGCAGTTCTAACAGATGTATGCCATCTCTTTTGTACGATTGTAGAGACTGGGCAAGGGGTTGGAGAAATTGGTCAACGTATAACTGGTGATTAGGGATGAGCCGAACACCCCCGGGTTCGGTTCGCACCAGAACCTTCGAACCGACCGAAAGTTTGCGCGAATTTTCGAACCCTATATGTTATAATGGACGCGAACGTTCGAAATCAAAAGTGCTAATTACAACGGCCAATATGCATGTTAATGTCATAAAACAGGTTTGGGGACCCGGGTCCTGCCCCAGGGGACATATATCAATGCAAAAAGAACTTTTAAAAACTAACGTTTTTTCGGGAGCAGTCATTTTAATGATGCATTAAGTGAAATTTTCCTTTAAATATGGTACCTGGGGGGTGTCTAAAGTATGCCTGTGAAGTGGCATGCGTTTCCCGTGTTTAGAACTGTCCTTGCACAAAATGACATTTGTAAAGGAAAAAAAGAAGCCATTTAAAACCACTTGCGGCTTTAATGGCATGTCTTGTCCTGGCCGCCATATGGCTGAAAATCCTTGAGAAAAATGGCATGGCTACCCCATCACCCCCCCACCCCAGCCCCTTTGGGTCTTGTATGGATATTAAGGGGGACCCCGCACCCAAAATAAAACCCTATGCCTACAACCCTATATACTGAACAGCAGTATATAGGTGGTGCAAACAAGACACGGACTGTAGGTTTGTTCTTAAGTAGAATCTGAACAGGTACATTATGAAGTGTAGCTCCATCCCCAAAAAATCTATTTTTAAGCTTTTTGGAGAACATAGGGAGGGGTTATCACCCCTGTAACATTTGCTGTCTTTGCACATCTGTTCAGAACATGTCACCTCACTTTCCATCCCAATGACAAATGTTTTTGGAAAAGTGGGGTTTGAATTGAAACAAGGATTGGTGATAAAGCATCAGTAGAGAGGAGATACCTTTTTCCCAAATTAAATCTAACAGGATAGAATTTCCCTTCCTAGGGGTAGATTTCCTCTCACTTCCTGTTTTCTCTTTCCGTTTGCAAGTAGGAGTCATTTGTAAGTTGGATGTTTGAAAGTAGGGGCCTGCCGTATATACTCTGCAGAAATTTCCCCTATTAGATGTTGGTGTAGCCACAAGACTGGTGGGCACAGGAATGGGCCCTGCTGTGAGTTAATAGATCAAGATTTGTACCTGTTGAACCGGGCAGAAAAATTGGGCCTTTGGTGGTGGTGGTGGACGGTGTTGCCACAAGACTGTAAGCCCTCACAGTTACTCTTGGTGGGCGCAGGAATGGGCCCTGCTGTGAGTTATTAGATCAAGATTTGTAATTGCATGCACCTGTTGAACAGGGCAGAAAAATTGGGCCTTTGGCGGTGGTGGTGGACGGTGTTGCCACAAGACTGTAGGCCCTCATAGTTACTCTTGGTGGGCGCAGGAATGGGCCCTGCTGTGAACTATTAGATCAAGATTTGTAATTGCACGCCCCTGTTAAACAGGGGCTGAAAAAATTGTGCCTTAGGCATTGGTGCTGGTGCCACAACACTGCAACCCCTCACAGACACTGTACTCTTAGCACAGCAATGAGACCTGTTGCAAAGCATTGCCTAAAAATTGTAATTACACGCCCCAACAGGGGCTGAAAAATTGTGCCTTAGGCACTGGTGCTGGTGCCACAACACTGCAACCCCTCACAGATACTGTACTTGGAGCACAGCAGTCACACCTGTTGCGAAGCATTTTTTTAAAAAATTGTAATTACACGCCCCTGTTAAAAAGGGGCTGAAAAATTGTGCCTTAGGCATTGGTGCTGGTGCCACAACACTGCAACCCCTCACAGATACTGTACTTGGAGCACAGCAGTCACACGTGTTGCGAAGCATTTTTTTAAAAAATTGTAAGTACACGCCCCTGTTATACAGGGGCTGAAAAATTGTGCCTTAGGCACTGGTGTGATGGCATGGATCATTGAGGAGGAGGAAGAGGATAGTCAGTGAACATAACAGGACAGTCACTCAGCATAGGCAGTCTTGAAGGGATGTGACATTATAAATTATTCCGTTATATCCGCTTCAGGTGCCTGGTAGCTGGTGGTGATCCAAGACTGATTCATTTTGATGAAGGTCAGTCGATCAACCGAGTCAGTGGACAGGCGCACCCTATGATCGGTGACAAATCCTCCAGCAGCACTGAATGTGCGTTCGGAAAGAACGCTGGAGGCAGGACAGGCCAGTAGCTCAATTGCATACTGTGCAAGCTCTGGCCAGTGATCCATCCTCAGGACCCAGTAAGCCAGAGGATTTTCGATGGGAAAGGTGTCCAAGTCTGACCTTGCCCCAAGGTATTCCTGCACCATGTATATCAGACGCTGGCGATGGTTGCTGGAACCGATCATACCTTGGGGCTGCGGACTAAAAAATTGTCTGAACGCATCGGTCAGACGTCCACCTTCCCCACCGCTCCTTCTGCTACTGACCGAAGCCTCAGCAACTTGTCGTCCAGGACCAGGAGTTTGTAACCTCCCAGTTTCTGGGAACGCGTTGCACAGACCTTTCTGCAAAGCCTCCCTGAGATGTCTCATCCTCTGCTCCCTCTGCGACGGCAAGATAAGGTCCGCAACCTTACCCTTGTACCGTGGATCAAGGAGAGTGGCCAGCCAGTAATGGTCCCTCTTCTTGATCCGAAGAACACGAGGATCCTTCCGCAGGCTTTGCAGGATCAGGGAGGCCATGCAGCGTAGGTTAGCTGAGGCATTCGGTCCGGAGTCTTCTGGGTCACTGAGGATGACATGATCGCCAGCCACCTCCTCCCAGCCACGTACAAGTCCACTGGTTTGTTGGGACTGTACATCATCCCTAAAAGACTGCTGCTGCTGAGTGCCAGGCTCCACCTCCATGCTCACACAATCCTCCTCCTCATCCTCATCCTCATCCTCATCCTCATCCTCTTCCTGTGTGATGGGTGGGACAGAAGGAACACTGTCCGGATAAAGGGGGCCTAGAGAGGCAAGGAAGTCCTCCTCTTCCTGCCTCTGTTCTGCCTCAAGTGCCCTGTCCATTATCCCACGCAGCGTATGCTCCAACAGGTGGACAAGAGGTACAGTGTCACTGATGCATGCACTGTCACTGCTCACCATCCTCGTGGCCTCCTCAAATGGTGAGAGGACAGTGCATGCATCCCTGATCATGCTCCACTGACGTGGGGAAAAAAAACAATCTCCCCTGACCCTGTCCTGGTGCCGTAGTCGCAAAGGTACTCATTGATGGCCCTCTGCTGCGTGTGCAGTCGCTGCAGCATGGCCAACGTTGAGTTCCACCTGGTGGGCATGTCACATATTAGGCGGTTCTTGGGTAGGTTCAGCTCCTTTTGCAGCTCAGTCAGCCGAGCACTGGCATTATAAGATCGGCGGAAATGCACACAGACTTTCCTGGCCTGCCTCAGGACATCCTGTAAGCCTGGGAACCTGCCCAAGAAGGTTGAGGACGTGAGCCATACAGGGCACATGGGTGAGCTGCCCCTGTCGCAGGGCGGAGAGGAGGTTGGTGCCATTGTCAGAAACGACCATTCCTGGCTTAAGCTGGCGTGGCGTCAACCACCTCTCGGCCTGCCCCTGCAGAGCTGCCAGAACCTCTGGCCCAGTGTGGCTCCTGTCCCCCAAACACACCAGCACAAGCACGGCATGGCATCTTTTTGCCTGCGTACTTGTGTAGCCCCTTGTACGCCTACGGAGCACCGCTTGTTTCCGAGGACAGAGCACTGGAGGAAGAAGAGGAGGGGGTGGAGGAGAGAGGTGTGTCACAACCAGTAGCAGTAGTAGCATTTTGGAGGCGCGGTGGCGGAACAACCTCCAACACTACTGCACCTTGTCCTGCATCCCTCCCAGCTGCCAATAGAGTGACCCAATGGGCCGTGAAAGAAAGGTAACGTCCCTGTCCATGCCTGCTGGACCATGAGTCAGCGGTAATATGCACCTTACCGCTGACCGCCCTGTCCAGCGAGGCATGGACATTGCCTTCCACATGCCGGTAGAGAGACGGAATCGCCTTCCGTGAGAAAAAGTGGCGTTTGGGAACCTGCCACTGAGGAACCGCACATTGAACAAACTCACGGAAGGGGGCCGAGTCTACCAACTGAAAAGGCAGCAGTTGAATTGCTAGCAATTTAGCCAAGCTAGCATTCAACCGCTGGGCATGTGAATGGCTGGGAGTGTACTTCTTTCTTTCGGTGTACTGCAAGTACTTGGTTGTGACACACCTAATTCTACACCTTCAGTCCTCTCAGAGCAGCTTTCAGAGAGGAATGAAGATGTAGTGGGGATGGAGATCCCAGCTGATGAGGAGCAAGGAGAGGTCCGCTTAGTTCTTTGGTGTGGGTCTTTTATGTGTGCTTGCCAACGAGCTGCATGGCAGGTCGACATATGTCTGCTCATGCTTGTGGTGCCCAAGCGGCAGATGTTTTGGCCACGCGAGATACGCTTGAGACAAATATTACAAATAGCAGTGGTGCGATCTGATGCACTGGTCTCAAAAAAGGCCCACACCAAAGAACTTTTCTGATAACGTGCAGAGGCAGCGCCCTGCACAGGCGGAGCTCTGCGGTGTTGTACAGTTGCTGTGCTGGCCTCTAGCTGGCCTCCAGGGGGCATTTTGCCTCGTTGGACATGTGACGCCGCATCCTCCTCCTCCTCGTCCTCCTCCTCATCCTCTCTCCCTCCAGGCACCCACGTGGAGTCAGTGACCTCATCATCCCCTCCCTCTTCACCACTAGAGCAAACCTGGCAGTAAGCTGCAGCTGGTGGAACAGTACTGCCAGATTGCTGTCCTTCAGCATCCCCTCTCTCTGCGCGCACACTACTGACTTCCTCAAGCTGGGTATCATCATCCGAGCCTTCGAATCGTTGGGCATCCTCCTGGAGCATGTACCCAACACTGTGCTCAAAGAGTTCGGGGGACTCCTCAGGAGGACATGGTGGGTCTAGGGAAGGGGTGGCTGATGATGCCATTGAGTACGCGTTGGCAGCTGCTCTGCCAGTACCCTGATCCTGGGTGAGAGAGGATGAGGAGGATGAGGAGGGCTTGGTCATCCATTCTACCAAGCCTTCAGCATGATGCGGCTCCACATGTCCAGCTGCCGAAAACAAAGACGCGCGTGTCCCATGGACACGTGCTGATGACGATGCACGACCACGTCCACGTCCACGGCCACGTCCACTAGAAACAGAGCCTCCCTGCCCTGTGTTCTTGCCTCTGCACGCTCTGCATGCCACTAACACACTAGAAGTCCTGTGGGTGCTGCTGAGAAGAAAATATAGGAGCTCTGTGTGATGCCACTAACACACTAGAAGTCCTATGGGTGCTTCTGCAAAGAAAATATAGGAGCTCTGTGTGATGCCACTAACACAGTACAAGTCCTATGGGTGCTTCTGGGAAGAAAATATAGGAACTCTGTGTGATGCCACTAACACAGTACAAGTCCTATGGGTGCTTCTGGGAAGAAAATATAGGAACTCTGTGTGATGCCACTAACACAGTACAAGTCCTATGGGTGCTTCTGGGAAGAAAATATAGGAGCTCTGTTTGCTGCCACTAACACACTAGAAGTCCTATGGGTGCTTTTGGGGTGCAATGCTGTGCTAACAGCACTGCGGTTGGTACTACTGAAATACTGTACTAACAGTAAAACACGCACCAGACTAATCCCCAGCAGCAGCTAAAAACACACTAACCAGCAGCAATGGACGATCAATGACAGGTAGCAATGGTTTAGCAAATAAATAGCCAATGGTTTAGCAAAGTAGAGCAAATCTAGCAAAGACACAGAATCAGCCTGATCTCTCCTAAAGCCGTAACTCATGTGACCGGCGCCGACGGCGTAGCGGCCTTTTAAATGGTTGGGCGTGTACTAAAGCCCCTGAGCTGTAATTGGCTACAGGCGTCCTGCCTGTAGCCAATTATGGCTCTCCGAGTTTCCAGCGCTGTGATTGGCCAAGCATGCGGGGTCACAGTGCATGCTTGGCCAATCATCAGCCAGCAATGCACTGCGCCGGCCGCGCGGCCGCAATGCATTGCGGGGCCGCTCGCATCACACGAATGTGATGCGAGCGGCCAAAATAGTTCTGGGCTCGCCGAGCGAGCGAACGCCCGGTGCTCGATGCAAACACGGGTTCGCATCGAGCACCGGGCCCATCCCTACTGGTGATGCTCTCCATTGCCGCCACAATGGGACAGCCGGGGGGGATTGGTGAGATTTTTATGCACCTTAGGTAGATGATAGAAATAATTCCCTGACCAAAAAAGAGGCTTCCTGTGGGGTAATGAAATGATCCTTTTAAGGCATTGATAACTAGAGCAGTGGCCTCTAGTGTAAATCTGGGAAATGGATCAGAACTAAGTTTGATAAATTTTTGTGTCTGACGAAAGCCGGAGTGCTTCATAGACAGTTCTATTATGCACCACGATGACTGGACTTTGTAACCCTTTTGTTTTCTTGCACCTAGAATGTATTTAGTTGATTATAAACTGGAGGTTTTGACACCACGCACTTTAGCTCATTGCATTAATGCAGGATGTTGCAGGCCATTAATGCAGTGCATTGGGTGAATGGGCCCTCACTGCCCCAGTCTGCTTGGGGACAGTTAACTTTTACAACCTATAGCGTTACTACACCCTTTGAAATGTCAATAATGTACCTCGGTTAGCCATAGAACATATCAGGGGGCATGAACCAAGCTAAGAATGAAAATGGTCCTTGTTCTATATTGCAGGTTCTAGCATGTCAGAGCGATAGAGTACAAATATTTCCCAAACCTGGGCAGGATGGGATGGTGAGAGCTCTGATTTAGTCTGCATCTCAAGTCTCTGCTTCTTGTTTACAATTTAATGAGCAAAGAGTAAGGCTTTTTAAAGTTTAGTTACAATTTAATAAGAACTTCAAAAAAAAAAAAAAAAAGTAAGCTTTGGTACTAAATAGCTTGCGTTTACTTGTCGTTTCTCTTTAATGATTTTGGTGAAACGTAGCACTTCATTCTTCTAATATTCATTGAACATCTGTAACACTAAGATTCTCCAAATCAAAACAAACATATAAAAAAAGAGTTTCATTAAATCCAATTATATCCCCTTCAAAAAATACTCAAGGGACCCTCCGCTGAAACAGCTGCAGATCAATAGAGCTGTTCCCAGACATAAACAGGTTTACCCAAATCAAATCTTCATTTATCCAGGGGCTGTTCTAACAAAAAGATTACTGAATTTAAGGGTACATGTACTGAATATACAGGCTGCCAGGGTGGCTTCTTTTTAAAATGCTGCTTGCTTGGCTGCCATGTTGATCCAATGGAAAATAAAAAAAAAAGCATCCAAGAGGATGCTGGGACTTTTATGTGGGTTCATACAAAGTAGTGAGGGGGGGGGGGGGGGATTTGTAGAGCTCACTGGCTCAGGTTAGTCTGCTCAAAGCAGATAAGCCTACCCAGCAGTGGCAGCGATGCCACCCAAGCCATGCGCCCGCCCCCCTAATCTACATGCAGGGCACCAGATGCATGGATTTCAATGTTTTTTTTTTTTTTTTTTTAAGCCCATGCTTAGAGCTGAGGCTCTAATTGGCTTCAAAAAAGGTGGGATCGGGGTGCAGTGCACTGCGCCCTGGACCCACCCATTTGTCTGACAATAGAAAATTTATATTCGCTATTGAAGAATATGAATTATTATCTAATATTCTTTTATCTTAGAGGCTTTCCGGATGAAATGGCATTGCTAGTCAAAATGTCTTAAATCAAAGTGAGTTTATTTGTCACACAGTTGGCATCATAAATACAATGTAAAAAGTTTAATAGTTCAGTTCAGCGTGGGTAAAAGTATATGAAATAGAATAGTCATAAAGCTGTAATAAGCTTATGAAAGTATGTGTGCTTCATGGCTGCTGCCTACTGATCATGCTGTCTTGTGTGTTCTTCAAGAAGAAGCAGGAAATTACGTTCTTTAGACTTCTGGCAGAAGTCAGCTGTCCCATCTTATCAGACTTTGTGTGAATATGTCATCTCCTAGAGGGTGTGTGTGTGTGACACCTTTAGTATAGAAACTTTGGCTTTATAGGTTACATGTGAACGTCCTCACAAAATCTTAGAACCTTGTATGGCACACGTTAATTTCTGCTAACTTCAGCAATATGCTATACAAAATTAGATACTCAGAGTCATATGGAGCTTGATTGACAAGCCCACATGTAACACTCCATACTTGAAGAAATGTGCTGGTCATGTAATGTCATATTACCAAACATCTACATAATATAGCCACATATTACCAACTTTACATAAAGCAACTTTATACTAATACTTATTAATGTGACTGAGATTACTCTAAACTTAACAGGATATAATCCACAATGTATTATTGCTTTAGCTACGTAGACACGTGTCTATTTTTGTCTTCTCATGACATTCTTTACCAAGATACCATATATGTCATACTCAAATTGGCTACACCAGAAACATCCAGCAATGCTCAGCTTTAAATGAGGATATGCTTCACTGAACACCTGATCAAGGTCATTCACGCATACTATTTATTATGATTAATCATAAAACCAAATATGTTTTGCAAGCTTGCCATAAATCTAACACCTATAAGTGCCGAATTCTGAATTTGAAATAATATTCTAACAGCTATTGTCTTCCTGATTCTCCTCCCAGCCAATCAGGACGCGGGTTCTGAGACTGGATTGACCAAGAGCCTTCAGATCAGATCAGGACCCACTTCCTGTTTGGCTTGAAGGAGAAGCAGCGGCCCCGGATCGATGAGCAGCAGCCCTACCTCGAATCCTTGTCACCGGCCTCCTAAGATGAGGAGGCCTCTGTCTGTTTCCCACAGGGGGTGGCGTTATATGTTTGTGCCCCCCCCCCAAAAAAATATTAAGCACCAGCCACCACTGGTGGCTGGAACTCTAATAGTTCAGCAATTAAAGTGTCATTAAACCCAGACTATTCTTCATAGTTCGTTATAAAATTTTGCAAACTGGGAATTTTTCTCCTTCATTGATGTGCGCTGATATGCTGCACTGATGGGGGCTGATATGCTGCACTGATGGGGCACTGATATGCGGCACTGATGGGCACGGATATGCGGCACTGGTGGGCACGGATATGCGGCACTGGTGGGCACGGATATGCGGCACTGGTGGGCACGGATATGCGGCACTGGTGGGCACGGATATGCGGCACTGGTGGGCACGGATATGCGGCACTGGTGGGCACGGATATGCGGCACTGGTGGGCACGGATATGCGGCACTGGTGGGCACGGATATGCGGCACTGGTGGGCACGGATAGGCTGGCACTGGTGGGCACTGGTATGCGGCACTGGTGGGCACAGATATGCGGCACTGGTGGGCACGGATATGCGGCACTGGTGGGCACTGATAGGTGGGCACTGATGGCACAGATGAGGTGATGGTGGCTCTCTCCTCTCACGTGAGGAGAAAAAAATAGCTGTTTACATCATGTGATCAGCTGTCATTGGCTAACAGCTGATCATGTGGTAAGGGGGTCGCGAGCGGCCCCTTACTCGTATCTATGATCAGAGCATGTCCCGCAGCCCGCTCGAGCATGGCAGGATATACATGGACATCCTGACAATTTAGGCCCACGCTGTAGCAGTCTTTCAGCTATAGCGTGGGCGGCAAAGAGGTTAAAATTGCGTATGTCAGTTGATTAACGACAAATTATGGTACCAAAAAAAAAAAAAAAATAAAAATAAAAAATAAAAAAAAATAAAAAAGAAGGTGAAGCTTTAAAAGCCTTTACAAGTTACCAGTTTAGAATTTGTGGTTTGGTGCTAGAAAGGGATATCCCTCCACCCCTGGGACACAGACGGAAATGACGGGGTGTGTTGGGCTGTGGCTCCACTGGTGACTGGAGGTGACATCAGAACCAGAAGTGATATGGCGGAGGTGTCCGTTGGTTCTGGAGGTGGTCAGACATTTAGGAAATTACTGTGCATTCCCTGACACCAGTATTCACCATTGATGTGTGTTATCTTTTTGGTTTTAATTTGCAAGTGGCTTTTTATTAATAAATTGGATTAGTTTACTGCACCATTGGAAGTTATGCCTTGTATTTCCATATAGTTTGATAACTCATGAGCCGGTTGTAGATGTGATCCAAGATATCAGACAAGATACCCTGGATCCATTACCAGCTTGGCAAGGATCTGACCAAACCAATCTCCATTTGATCAAATGCTTTGGAGGCCAAACTGGAAGTGACAAAATCCTTGTTGCTTCCAGTCTCTGATGTCAAAGACTGGGAGGAACAACGAAAGTTCCACTTACTGGAGCTGTGCGCTAGCAGGATGACAAAAAAAGTCCTGCTAGCAGCATCTTTGGAGCGGTATAGGAGCGGTGTGTTCACCGCTTCTATACCGCTCCTTCCTATTGAAAAGAATGGGAGACCGCGGCAATACCGCCGCAAAGCGCGGCTACGGCGCGCTCTGCGGGGGGTGTTTAACCCTTTTTCGGCCGCTCGCGGGGGGTAAAACCGCACCGCGAGCGGCCGAAAACCGCGGTGAAAACGACAGTAAAGCAGCGCTAAATATAGCTTTACCGTCACCGCGGCTCCCCGCCCCAGTGTGAAAGGGGCCTAAGGCCTTACTGTGTCTGGGGACTCTGATCTGACGGTCACATCGGTTCTGGGCTCCCCGGTGGGACAAGAGAGCCCAGAGAAGGGCGGCTTGTGACAGAGGTGTACCCATTTTTTGACACCTGTAAAAGTGCACAAGTGGCTCTTTGCTTTGTAGGGAGTCAGGCTAGGGCCCTTCCTACTTTACTCCCTTTGCAGGGCCCTTTATACGGTCCTACAGTGGATCCCTTTCACATGTTCTGTAGCAGATCTGGTAGATCCGCCACTGGTGTCAGTAGGACTATGAATAGTGTCAGTCAGTAGAGCAGTGGACGTGGTCAGTAGGGCAAAGGTCTGGGTTAATAGGGAAGCGGACGGGGTCAGTCGTTATTAATTTTCATGACTTGTCATGACTGTTGGGCAGCTTTGGTGAGATGGCAGGGGTCTAAATAGACCTCTGATGTTTTACCTTTTGATGACACAGCCCTCAATCTCCTTCTCTGCAGCCTTAGCTGCACAGAATGAAAGGACAGGAATAACTCTGTACAGAGCTTACCGTTCATTTACAAACTAAAGCATAGTAAACCATTTACTAAGCTTCAGTTATGACTGAACACAGTGCGTGACCCTTACTGATCACTCACAATGTCCATTCAGAGAAGAAAAGGGTCAGTAAATTACTTGGTTACTGGCCCTTTCCCCTGCTCTCCATCCTGAAAACATCCCCTGTAGAAGCCGGTGGGGGAGAGGGGAAGCCAGCAGCTCTGCAGGCCCAGGGAGCACACAGACCCAGCAGGAAACACGTAACCTATTCAACAAACAAGTAAGCTGGTTCAAGGAGTTTTGTCCACACAATGCAGATTTAAATACACTGATAAACTGAAGCTAATCTCACAGCAAATGGTTTCTTTTGCTTTTGGGATAAAGGTTTTACATCAATTAAAGCTGATTATTGTAAGCACCCATGTCAGTGGTAAATGGTTTGTCATATCCCTATAATGCTTCATCCACAGGACAGCCTGTTCTGTTGAAAAATAAGACTTACTGGCCAGATCACCAGATGAAAATAAAGTCTAAAAAAAGTAAATTAATGAGGAGGAGGAGGGTATTGTGGCAGGAGGGGGGCAGGAGAGGGGCAGTGTGACATGATGGGGGGTGTGACAGGTGGGATGTCAGTATGACAGGAGAGGGGGCTGTGTGACAGGAGGGGGACACACTATGCTTCAGAGCTGCTTCAGAGCTGGGCAGTGCACTGTGGCAGAGAATTCATTTTTGGCCAGGAAGCAAGACTTACTCGGCAAGAGCAGCCTGGAGGAGCTGGAGGTGGAGTCCAGGGGGTGGAGCCGAGAGACGGACCGATGACTCCTTGTAAACCTCAATGGATGAGGGCACCAGGCTGGATACGAGGGGTGGTGCAGCGGAGCAGCTTGTAGAACAGGGATCCTCAAACTACGGCCCTCCAGCTGTTGCAGAACTACACATCCCATGAGGCATTGCAAAACTCTGACATTCACAGACCTGACTAGGCATGATGGGAATTGTAGTTCCTGAACAACTGGAGGGCCATAGTTTGAAGACCTGTGTTGTAGAAGAACCAGTCCCTCCATTATCCTCCTGGCTCTTGCAGCCGCTGAAAGCCTGCTTTTCCTCCTCTCCCTCCTGCAGTCATTTAGTGGCTGCAGGAGCCATGAGGATAATGGAGGAGAGTTTTTTTTTTTTTTATATAAAACTCTCTGCCTCTCCTATCCAGGAGTAGACAAATCTGACAGGGGAGATGCAGGGGCCACTTGAATTGTGGGGCTGGGTCGCAGTTGCGACTCCTGCGAACCCCATAGTTACGCCCCTGGGTTGACCTAAAAATCCAAGACACCAAGAAGTACTTATAGAAAGAAAAACTGCACTAGACCTAAATAAATAAATATTAAAATAAATAAATTTATATAAATATAAACCTAAATGAATCTATAGGCTGAGGCTCAAAGGTGGGATACGTACACACAAACTAGAAAAAAAAACAAATGAAGAGCTGCGCCAAATACACAATACTTAAGGATAAAAAAAATATTTTTAAATTAATTAAATGTGTTCAACCATGAATGTGAGTCCACATCAATTTATCATCAACTGCCGATAATAATTCTTCAATGGAAAAAGTTGATTCACAGAATTGAGATAAGCAAAGTCCATGCTGGTTAATCTTGCATAAACACCACGGTGACTCCACACAAATAAATAAAATAAAGTGCCCGACCACCGAGATAAGGTTGTGCTTACCAGATGGCGACGCGTAAGGAGCGTTAAGATCTGACTCATCAGCAGCCTTTAACATATACCAGGAATCCTTGTATCGCACAGGGACAAGACATCACACTCAGAATGCCACTTAGATATTCCACAGGGCAGTATCGTACTTTGACCGGCAGTGTATGGCTCAAAAAGAAAAGAGACTGCCCATAGTGTAAAACCATTCAAGCACTTTAATAGATAAAAGAAATGCACTTACATAGGTATTTGCATCAATTGCATAAAATGATAGCCGGCCGGCAATTTTCGGAGCCTGTCCTCCCCTCGTGTAGCGTGGTGGCATCACTGTGTGCCCTCTCAGACGCGTTTCGTCATAGATGACTTATTTTTATTTTATTTATTTGTGTGGAGTCACTGTGGTGTTTATACAAGATTAACCAGCGTGGACTTTGCTATTCTCAATTCTGTGAATGAACTTTTTCCATTGAAGAACTATTATCGGCAGTTGATGATAAATTGATGTGGACTCAGATTCATGGTTGAACACATTTAATTCATTTAAAAATTTTTTTTTTTCAGTGAAGTCAAGTCCTAGAATGATATCTCCTCTAAAGACTACTCAATGGTGTCCTTTTGTCCTTTGGGGCACATATGAGGCACAAGTAGTACCTCCAGGCTATATTAAGCTTTCTTTCTCACGTAACTACAACTTATGTTTAGGTTTTGCACTAAGCAGAGTAATTTTTTAAAATTTATTTCACAATGCTCTATAATCAGGCTATGACGCTTCCAAAAACGTCTCTTGTGGTTTAAATGCTGACCTAATGGGTCAGCATTTAAACATTATTCCCTCAATGTTGCTTCGCTTTTTATTTGTTGAATTTCTGTCGCTCTTTTTCAGCATTTCTTGCTGATATTGACATATTACGAGCCTGCAGGGAAAGAAACTGTTCAGTTATTATCCAATAACCTGGCTCCATTTTCAATGACATAATTTTCTAAGAAGTAATTACTGGCTATTGGCCTTATTTTATAGCACTCAGGACTACTGGGGATCCTTGCCAAATACAGACATGGCAGGAACTTTCTGCACAAATGACTTCATCATTGTCCAGCCAGAAAGTCCTCCCTAGTGCAGCTGCTAATGTAATATCTCTCATTTATCTTATAAATGATCGCCAAACATCTTGTTCCTTATTCAGGAACATGCCGTGCATTTTACTGCAGCGCTCACTGTAACAGGCCCCATTGATCTTGCCTTGGCATAAATGTGATGGGCTCCAGTACACAGGGACAGCTGCTTTACTTGCAGGAGCTTTGAGTCTAATGATATAATAGAAGATCAATATGGTACATAATCTGAGGTACAGGTATAAGATCCATTATTCAGAATGTTCACAACGCTAGAGAGAAAAAAAGAGCAATTCAGTGCTACTGTTGAGTAATAGGGTGAGGCACGGTGACTTACTGATTTTTGCCATGCTGCGGTTATTGATTAATCCCACCAGGAGCATCATTTGCCGTTCTTTGTGGGTTTATTCTAGGTATTTTGATTTCTCTCATTCAAAAATGTCCTATCGGTTAATGAGGACAATAATCTCTTGTTTTATAAAAGAAAAAGTCTATTCAAGTGTATTTTCTTAACTCAAAGAAGTACCTTCTTTTACTCTCAGCATCCTCCAAGTCTCCATATTACATTTTTCGGACTTCCTATTCCTTTATTCGTTTATTCTCCATGGTCCCACTTTATGTAGGAACATAGTCACTATCTTGCTTGTTCCTGAGATTGACTAGTGACTATTGGATTTGTAGTGTGCATAGAAGAGTGCACATGAATGCAACTAAAGCGCAACGTTCACTTTAAACAAATGTGACAAATGTGAGTAAAGAGGGGAAGCAGAGGTTCATGAGATCACTGAGGACTTGCAAGTAGAGTTGGGAAAATGGTTTGGGCCGAACATCACTTTTTCGCCCGTTCGGTGAACACCCAAATATGCAGGGGGCGTTAAGCAGGTGTTCACCCGGCCCAACGTCCTGCAATGCGCTGCATAGTGCATTCTGAGCCCTGATTGAGCAAAGCTTTGCCCAATCAGGATGCAGTGAATAGCTGGTTGTTAAAGAGTGGGTCGGGAAGCTGGCCCCAGCATCCTTAACAATTGATGAGTCATCGGCTGTCAATGGGCTTCCCCACTGACAGCTGAGTAAGAAAAAGGAAATGGGTGGGTGGAGTGACCCTCCTGAACCACACCACATACCCTCAACATGGGGGGGACAAGAGCCTCATCCCCACAACCCTGAACTGTGGTTGTGGAGTGTTTGCGGGCGGGGGGCTTATCGCAATCTGGAAGCCACCTTTTAACCAGGGGGCCCCCCATGTGAATAAGTATGGGGTACATACCCTTACCCATTCACGAAAAAAGTGACCACTTTTGACAATTCCTTTTATTAAAAAATAAGAGAGTCCCCGATGCAGATCCATCATCGATCATGACGCCACTGCCGAAACCAAAAAAAAATAAAAAATATTGCTCTGTCTTTATATAAGGCAACCCATCGAATGCCTGGCTTGCCATTTGACAGTTCTTATATAGGTAAGGGGGTGGACATCACCTGGTGGCACCACCCCTTGTGATGTCACAGACATGTTGGTTCGTGATGTCACAAGGGGGCAGTGCCACCAGGTGATGTCCCCAGGTGGCCCTGCCCGTACTTGTATAAGAACTGTTAAACGGCAAGCCAGGCATTCAATGGTTTGCCTTTGTTGACAGCGAAGCGTTTTTTATACTTTATATTTTTTTTTGGGTGTGATGGGGATCGTGATTGACGATGGATTTACAGTGGATGTAAAAAGTCTACACACCCTTGTTAAAATGTCAGGTTTCTGTGCTGTAAAAAAAAATGAGACAAAAATAAATAATTTCAGAACTTTTTCCACCTTTTTAATGTGACCTATAAACTGTACAACTCCGTTGAACAAACTGAAATCTTTTAGGATGGAGAAGTACAAATAAAAAAATAAAATGTGTGGTTGCATAAGTGTGCACCCCCTCTGGGGATGTAGCTGTGTTCAGAATTAAGTAATCGCACTCAAACTCATGTTTAATAGGAGTCAGTACACACCTGCCATCATTTTAAAGTGCCTCTTTTTAACCCCAAAATAAAGTTCAGCTGTTCTAGTAGGTCTTTCCTGGCATTTTCCTAGTATTGACCGCCGCCCTCATACAGGTCTGCATCTTGCGCTACGTGGCTGACCTCATTGTTCGGTACATGTGGCGGAAAGGACTGGACCCAGATAATTTCTCCATCCCATACCTCACTGCCCTCGGCGACCTGTTGGGTACCGGTTTCCTTGCTATCTGCTTCCGCTTGGGCTAGCTTCTCACTTGTACAGAGGAGGCGAAGCTGGGTGATTAGGCTGATTCCTTAATTTTGCTGCAAGTTTTTGTACTGTAGCAGAACATTAGCAGAAGATCCAGGGAAATTTATTACCAGAAGCCAACACCAAATAGGACTTGGAATTTTGCAATATTTATCAGCCATATTAACACTTAACACTTATAATGGAAAAAAAAATGTTTTTTATGTGTATATAAATCCGATGCTATGTATTTCAGATAGACTACATTTTACTGAAAAAAATATAAAAATAAGTGCTCTGGTCAGGAAGGGGTTAAAACCTTCTGGGGCTGAAGTGGTTATGATAAATAAAAAAAACCTTGTGTGCAGCATTCCTCCTAATACTTACCTGAGTTCCATCTCCATCCAGCATTGTTGCACAGGAGAGCCTTAGCTGTCTAGGGACGCTCTCTCATTGGCTGATGCAGCCAATTGGCCATTGGCTCCCACTGCTGTTAACCACTTTTAAGACTAAGCCTATTTCTGACACTTGTTTAAAAGTTAAAATCCAGTATTTTTTTGCTAGAAAATTACTTAGAACCCCTAAACATTATATCATTTTTTAGCAAAGACCCTAGAGAACGGTATTTGTGCAGCTTTATTTTAAACCAAATTTTTTGGGAAAAAAGTACACTTCACTGTTACGCTTTAAAATTGCATGCACTCGTGGAATGGCGTCAAACGAATGTATCTAAAAATCTCTATAGGCGGCGTTTAAAAATGTTTTAACAGTTATCAGTTTAGCGTTACAAAGGAGGTATTTTGCTAGAATTATTGCTCCCGCTCTAACGATTGCGGCGATACTTCACATGTGTGATTTTAACACTATTTACATTTACACCTGCATTTTTTATTTGGTGCTTGAAAAAAAATCTGATCGCTTTTATTGCTGTCACAAGGAGTTGTGACAGTAATAGGCAGGGACAGGTACTCTTTATGAAGGGATCTGGGGTCTAAAAGACCCCAAACCCCTCCTCTGCACTTTAAAGTATTCAAAATGGCAAAATCAGTGTTTTTGAATACCTTTTTGATTTTTTTTTTTTAAATCGGCCCCATTGACTGCCGAGTAAACCGGAAGGGACGTTGTGACACTGCTTTCCGGTTACTACATCGGAGACCTGATTGAAGCAAATTCTGGCTTTGTTCAGGACTCCGGCCAGACGGCGGACATGGTCGCTCGAGTCTCCTGGTGGGACGGGAGACCCGGGCAGAGCAGGTGGCATCCCCTCCTAATGCTTGCATCACCCCTGTAGAACCTCTTCAACTAAATGACCTATAGGTATGTTATGTTAAGTGGTGAGCCAATAAGGAGAGAGAGGGGGCAGGACC
>CM053035.1:44131639-44251639 GCA_028564925.1 Lithobates sylvaticus | reverse complement strand
TCGAACGGGCTTTCTGGATAAGCAACAGCCGATATCTGATCAGCGCTGGCAGCCAATGGCCAGGAATTGGTTTCACAGGCCAGAGTGGGAACCAGATTCTAAGGACACTTTGATTGCAGTCTCCGCAATCTCTGACCCCATTAGACCCAATTCGTGGCGGCACAGTGGTGTAGTGGTTAGCACTCTCACCTAGCAGTAAGAAGGGTCGCTGGTTCGAATCCCAACCACGACACTACCTGCCTGGAGTTTGCATGTTCTCCCTGTGCCTGCGTGGGTTTCCTCCGGGTACTCCGGTTTCCTCCCACAATCCAAAGACATGTAGGTAGGTTAATTGGCTTCTGTCCAAAAATTGGCCCTAGTATATGAATTGGGACCTTGGATTGTGGGCTCCTTCAGGGTAGGGACCGATGTGAGTGTGCAATGTACAGGGATAGGTACAATTGTAGACACTCAGGTTGAACTGGATGGACTGATGTCTTTATTCAACCTTACTAACTATGAAACTAGTCACTTTCCTGAACCCTTTTGATATTTACATATATGGGATGTTCATTAGGTCTATGAATATCTTTGATTACACTTTTGGCCTTATTTACCAGTTAAATTAAAGGACTATCTGCACAATCTTCAGAAAGAGAAACTCCAGGTGGTGGTTCAAGTATTTAAATTAAGAGGCAAACACATTGCAGTAAATCTAATGCGGCGTACACACGAAGGGACAATCCCGCGGGATTATCCTCTGGACTGAAGTCCAGCGGATAATCCCCTCGTGTGTGGGCGCCGGCGGACTTTTTGGCGCCAAAGTCCGGCGGACCAAAGTTTTAAGTTTGGTTTTAAAATTATCCGCTGGACTTGGCAGTCCAGCGGACAATCCCGCCGTTAGTGGGCAAGTCCGCGGGACTTTTGAAATGAACGGACTTGCCGCTCATCGGCAAGTCCGTTCATTTAGCACGTGACTTCAGGTTACGTAGCTAGCGTAGGCAGTTACTGCCGCCGCGCTAGCTCCGTGACCTGGCATGGATTTAAAGGGACTCCCCACGCCGAAAAAACGGCGTGGGGGTTCCCCCCAAATCCATGTCAGACCCTCATCCGAGCACGCAGCCTGGCAGGCCAGGAAAGGGGTGGGGACGAACGAGCGCCGCCCCCTCCTGAGCCGTACCAGGCCGCGTGCCCTCAACATGGCCCCCCCACCCCAAAGCACCTTGTCCCCATGTTGATGAGGACAAGGGCCTCTTCCCCCGACAACCCTGGCCGTTGGTTGTCGGGGTCTGCGGGCGGGGGCTTATCGGAATCTGGGAACCCCCTTTAATAAGGGGGCCCCCAGATACCGGCCCCCCACCCTATGTGAATGAGTATGGGGTACGATGTACCCCTACCCATTCACCTAAGGTGTAAAATGTAAAGTACAAAAACGCACACACTTTTGAAAAAATATTTTATTGCACTGCTCCGGGGGTCTTCTTCCGTCTTGGGGGTCTTCTCGCCGGACTCCTCCGCTCTCTTCTGCTCTTTTACCTAGCTCTTTCACGAACGGAGGAGTCCGGCTACCTTCTTCGTCGTCGCCGCCGTCGTCTGGGGGTCTCGATCCGCCTTCGGGGGTCTTCCGGGGGTCTCTTCTGTTCTTGCGGCGGTCGTCGTCTTCCGCGCCGCCGGCGCCTTCTTCTTCTTCTTGTCCTTCTTCTTGTCCTTCTTCTTGTTCTTCTTCTTCCGATGTTGACCCGACGCTCTCTCTGCCCGGAATGCTTGTGCCGCACTGCGCTTGGACTTATATAGGGGCATGGGGACAGGGTCACATGCACATGTCACATGGTGACCCCGCCCCCTTGTGTTGTCACAGTCCCGGAGGATGCTGGGACTGTGACAACACAAGGGGGCGGGGTCACCATGTGACATGAACATGTGACCCTGTCCCCATGCCCCTATATAAGTCCAAGCGCAGTGCGGCACAAGCATTCCGGGCAGAGAGAGCGTCGGGTCAACATCGGAAGAAGAAGAACAAGAAGGACAAGAAGAAGAAGAAGAAGGCGGCGCCGGCGGCGCGGAAGACGACGACCGCCGCAAGAACAGAAGAGACCCCCGGAAGACCCCCGAAGGTGGATCGAGACCCCCAGACGACGACGGCGGCGACGACGAAGAAGGTAGCCGGACTCCTCCGTTCGTGAAAGAGCTAGGTAAAAGAGCAGAAGAGAGCGGAGGAGTCTGGCGAGAAGACCCCCAAGACGGAAGAAGACCCCGGAGCAGTGCAATAAAATATTTTTTCAAAAGTGTGTGTGTTTTTGTACTTTACATTTTACACCTTAGGTGAATGGGTAGGGGTACATCGTACCCCATACTCATTCACATAGGGTGGGGGGCCGGTATCTGGGGGCCCCCTTATTAAAGGGGGCTCCCAGATTCCGATAAGCCCCCGCCCGCAGACCCCGACAACCAACGGCCAGGGTTGTCGGGAAGAGGCCCTTGTCCTCATCAACATGGGGACAAGGTGCTTTGGGGTGGGGGGGCCACACGGCCCCCTTTCCCCAGGGCACCCCCCATGTTGAGGGCACGCGGCCTGGTACGGCTCAGGAGGGGGGGGCGCTCGTTCGTCCCCACCCCTTTCCTGGCCTGCCAGGCTGCGTGCTCGGATGAGGGTCTGACTTGGATTTGGGGGGAACCCCCACGCCGTTTTTTCGGCGTGGGGATTCCCTTTAAATCCATGCCAGCTTGCGGAGCTAGCGCGGCGGCATTTACTGCCTACGCTAGCTACGTAACCTGAAGTTACGTTCGAAATGAACGGACTGCTCCGTGTGTGGGCAAGTCCGTTCATTTTCAAAAGTCCCGCGGACTTTTGGCTGGCGGATTATCCGCTGGAGAAGTCCGTGCGTGTGTGGGCAAGTCCACACGCTCGGAAAGTCCAGCGGACCTAGCTGGAAAGTCCCGCGGGATTGTCCGCTGGACTAGGTCCGCCGGCAAAAGTCCGCACGTGTGTACGCGGCATTAGACATACTTTCAGATGCCACATTCCTTGCAACGGACTGTCAATAAGTTGATCTTGATCTCGGTTCAGACTTCCAACAGAGGCAGTGAGCCACTCACAGGAAAACATCAGTACTTGTAACATTCCAACACAAGAGTGTTGAAAGCGATTATCTGCAACATTGATTTTCAAATACCTTAACAAATTTCGACATTTAATTGAATCGGTTCTTTTTTTAACCCAGAAAAGCAGATGACCCTCTCACCTTACACATGCAATATTACTGTATATTGTTGACAGATATGGGTAGGTCCTGTCTGTGTGGTGATTCAAGCAAGGAACAAAGCTACAATGCCATTAAAACCTCTTCCAGCATAAAATTATTGCCGGTGAGGTAATGTCTATTTCTGTTTTACTGCAAGACAAATGATTTGAAATCCAAATTACTCACACAATTATCAAGATAAATGGTGTGCAGTTCTATCAGAAACCCTGCCAGATGTGTCCTGCAAAAAAAAACATTTTCCTAAACTGCACCAAGGTCACCACTAATGCTAAGTGAAATTAAGTTACAATACCTATCGTTTAGATGCATTATTTGCATTCTACCCAGAATGTCAATAATGGCTTTGACTACTAGATGCCCTTGAGGTTGTGGCCAACCTTCAGATTTCTTATATGATCTAAACAAGACTTATGGTGGAAGTGATTGGACTTCTGTCAATGCAAAACAGTGACCCTGGTAAAGGAAAGGTAGAAGAATAATGGATCAGCACTATGTGATATTCCTCCAACTGTTGCAGACCTTTTCATCTTGTCAGATAATTGGTATTAAGGAAAAGGCTGGGCTTGGGACATGGGGATTAGAAAGCCGTACGGAGATGTAAAATAATTTGGGACAACTAGCAGGGATTGATCAGGTTAATGCAAACATTGATGTTATATTCAGGGTTTAGGATCACTGTTGTTTAAGGTCGTATTGGAAAAGACAGGCAATTATATGGCTGCATTTAGATCTAGGGAGTTGTGGGCACATAATTTTGGCATTTTAAAAATACTGTATGTACTCGAGTATAGGCCGACCCGAATATAAGCCGAGGCACCTAATTTTACCACAAAAAAATGGGAAAACTCCAGTATAAGCCTAGGGTGAGAAATGCGCAGCTACTGTAAGTGGAAAAGAGGGTCAACAATGCCCATTTGCATGCCTCACTGTGCCCATTTGCAGCCATAGGTCTCCCAAACTTCAGACTTGGTAGTTAAGGGTTCCTAGATGCCCCCTATCTGCAGCCAATTTTGGGTCTATGGACCCAAAGGGTCCTGAAATAACATTCTGCAGATGGACACAGTTGACCGACTTTGGCGCCCCGTATCTCGAGGCCACCTAGTGCTAGGAACTTTGGATATGTTGTAGTGTTGGTTAGGCTGTGTTTGCACACCAAATTTGGGGTTCCTAGCACCAAGTGGCCCCGAGATATGGGGCCCCAAATTTGGGCCGGAAAATGTTATTCTCTGCTGCAGAAAAGTGCTCGACTCAATAAGCCATAAGCCGTGGGGGGGGGCATTTTCAGCACAAAAAAAGTGCTGAAAAACTCGGCTTATACTCGAGTATATACGGTATATATAAATCCAAATAATGTTGAAAAAATAGCTCAATGTTTTTTACATTTTCTTTTTTTTTTTCTTTTGCATAGCAAACCTATACAAATAAACAGAACAAGAAATTCCCTTTCGCCTCTTTTCCCTTCCTCTCCTCTCTCTCCTCCTCTTTTCTCTTTCTTCTTCTCTTTCTTCTTCTCTCTTTCTTCTTCTCTCCTTTCCTTACTGCTCAATTAAGCTGATAAACCTTTAACACATTTATTTCATTATGAAGTACAGTAAAACCTTGGTTTGAGAGCGTTTTGCAAGACAAGCAACATTTTAAAATAAAATTGAACTTGATATACAAGTAGCATCATTTCACAACTGAGTATAAAAGAGAAGAGAGGTGCCAGGGTCTGTATCGTCTTGGGGGGGCAACCTCACGCAAATTTTTTTTTTTTTTTAATTTTCGCTGGGTTCCCCCCTTAAGATTCTCAGCACACAAGTCGCACTTCAAGTCTGATCCTCTTGATCCAACTTCTGGTGCAACCTCTATTGAAATCAGTGGTCTCCCATAGGGAACCTTTGATTCTGAATAGAGACAAAAACGCCTGACGAGGCTTAACACAGAGTTAAGCCTCAATAAATCGTGCTTAACACCTTTTGCCGGCGTTTGAAGTTTTTACAGCTCTAGCGCTGGAGCCTCAGAACGCACCGGTCCTGGGTTTTTTTTTTTGGCAGCTTAAAAAGGGCTATGCCATTTACAACTCAAAAATGGCATGGTGGGCATGAGTAAAGAGAGACTAACTAAGGGATAAATGGCCTTTATAGGCACAAAGGTACATATACCAGAAAATATAAAAAAAAAGGGGTTTTATTTAAAGGTGTATATATAGAACCGTAATAAATTGGCGGTTACATATGCTCAAAATACAATCAGCAAAATAGTGTGGGCATGAGGACATAGGCTAACATTGAGAGGCATTTTTAAGCTGCAAAAAACGCTTAAAAAAGCGGCAGTAAAAACGTCCGTGGGCATGAGGCCTAAGGGTGTTGAGTTTTTAATTTTTTTTATTTTAACATAGGTGTGTCTTTCAAACATAACATGTTTATCCATTTCCTGGATCCAGTCCCCAGGGTAGGAGGGTTGGGTGAGAACCAACGAGAGGTTATAAACTTACAGGCCCCATAAAAAGTGATCTTAAAGTAGCCACTACCTGATCTTGTTCCAGATTGTAGGGATTCATATACCCTAAAAAGCATAGAACAGGATCTGGAATTAACTCTATTCAATCCTGCCAATACCGGGATAAATAGCTCCATTTTGCTTAATTAATGTAGTTGTGCAGGATTTTTAGTGTAAAAATGTTTTATAAATGCCAGTTTCTGCTTCTTTTTGAATCCTAGAAGAGAGTGATGACCAGCTTCCAAATCTGCAGGACGGTGCTTTCATCCAGTCCCAGTCGATGTCCACTGCTGGTTGACCTTTCCTTATTGTACTCATTGACCATTGGCATAATGTCTCTTTTTTTTTTTTTTTTTCTTTTTCTTTTTTGCTTGTAGTTACACTTTAAGCAATTAAGCAATTTCATCTGGAGAAAATACTTCCAGGTATGAAGGAGTACATGACTCCTATCCATGTGAAAGCATTGAGCACCAATGTTGTCTCTTGCAGAAAGTTCAAAGCCTTGTGTAAGCTTCAAAAGAAGCAACTATAGCTTCTCTGCCTACCAACAGTTGAACAAAGCAAAGGGAATGTAAGCATGTGGTGCTGGGCCTTCGGTGAACCCCCTGCTTTCTTTCGAAACTCCAACCAGCAGAAAAATGTTAGTATCAGCTCCACCTCCTCCCCCCAAACTCCCGACAACTCCCAATAACTCCCTATAATAAGACTAAATATCTTTTCTATTGGGTATGTAGAGTAGAGTGACCCTTCCTTATGCCACAAGGAGGCCATAACTGGTCAATCAGCAAAGAGGAGTTGGTTTGTGGGACCAAAGCCTGTAAGTGTTTGTAAAGATAACATCATATAGTCCCTCCCCCAGCTTAGATAGCATGTATTAACTATTTCTGCCATTTTGATCAGAGTGAGCAGCAGCAGAGAGAGCAGTTGTACACTTGCATTTGCCTCTCTTTCTGTGTTTTTTTTTTTTTTTTTGGAAATGGATCCCATATTGAATATATGTCAGGAAATGCTCCAGATGTTGCTCTTGATGAGGCAGCAACATCGTCGCAAATTGCGTGTGAGGTCCAGAGTCAGAGCTCATCGATATTGGACCCATCCGTTGATGGCACAGCGAATGTCCGTTGGATATTTCACAAACATGGTGGGGGGTTGGGGCTGACTAGACATTGGTATGCAGGTTTTTCTTTGGGAAAAAAAGACATTACTATGCTTTGGTCAGACTAGGTGGAGTCACTGATTAGTGGAGGCATTCCTCATTGTCTAGCCACCTAAAAAAATAGAGTTTTTTTATGGCATTGCATCAGTGAGTATATATGCTCTATGAACTATCTAAAGTAATTACGACATTTTAAACACATTTTTTTTGTATTTTTTATGGTTTACCATCATATTTCTGAGTTTTCTGGTCCAAAAAAATGGGTTCCTTTTAAAAACGCTTATAAACGCAAACAGGGTGCCGCATTTAGCCACGTTTTTAGCGTCTGAAATGTGGAAAAACAAAGTGTCTGAACCCATTTTTTTTTTGCTTCTGGAAAAACAAGGTTAAACGCAACTGCATAAAAACGGGGAAAAAACGAGACTGTGTACATGGACACATAGGATAACATTGCATGCGTTCAGGGGCAGTTGAAAAAGTGTCCAACTGCCTCTGAACACGCGTTTAACAGCGTCTCGTGTGCATGGGGCCTTAGTGCACACACATGCCACTGCATCTTACCAAAGCTGAAATTTTTGCAGGGAATTTGTGCAATTTCATTTGAAGCTCTGTGCTCACTTCTGGGGAAAAGCAGTGAGCCAATCACTTGGGCAGAAGGATGGGAAACGGACGATCCCCTTACAGAGTGCTGTTTGATTCTTCTTTTTTTTAGACTGCAGAATGAAATGGAAAGATTTTTTTTTTAATGACATTCAATTACAAAATGTCTTTGTAGCAATTATATCTGTAATAATCATTTTTTATCGAAAGAGTTTTCATTTAATGCCATTAGGTATGCGGAAACCTTGTCTTTGTTAAATTGAACAGTATAGAAAAATCATGTATCAACAGTAATTGCCTTGGTGAAGAATGTCAGAACTTTTGTGGCTCTGGGAATTTGTGATGTATTACTCTAGAAGTCCATCAAAACTAAGAAAACAGTTTTAAGGCAGATGTTCCAAGGATCAGACAGTCACAGTCGTTCTCCATTCTCTTTTTTTAATAAAGCTCATTATTTTTTTAATTATGATTTATGGTGTCTCCAGGTAGTTCTTATGAAATAACATTAGCATATCCAATAAAAAATAATTATTCTTTTCTATTGAATGCATAAAATCAGAAAATAATAAGACAATATTTCAATATGAGGACAAGAGAATGAGAATGTTAGAATGGGTACAGACATCTATTCTTATTTCATTTTTAAGGAAGTTTTCTGAATTGCGTTGCAATTTATTATTTTTTTTTTTGGCATTACAAATGTGGTAGGAACTAGGACAGGGTCAGATTAAATCTTGACCCTGGTAGGCCCCCTGAAAGCAATTATGAGCCCTGTTTGATCCCCATATTATGAAATAAAATTGTAGAATAAAATGTTAAAAAAAAGTAATAAAACAAAAAAATATAAAGAACTACCGACACCAGAGGTGGGACTACCAGGGTCGCAAAGGTCGCGCTTGCAACTGAGCTCTGGTGTTCTGCCACCGTGTGGGTACCCCAAGGCAGCAGGAAGTTGGCCCACTGTGAGATCGTAATAAAGGGCCCTGGGATCAGTGGGAAGGGCCCTGGTCGGCGGCCAGAAGGGACCTTTTTATTTTCTTGCACCAGGACGCTGAAGGTTCTATTTATGCCTCTGGAATGTATGTTCCTTGCTAAAGAACGTTCATTTTTATCAAGTTGTTATGGGTAAAGTTCCACTTTAGGCTGGGTTCACATATGTGTGAATTAGACGCTGGTTTCCCCACATTCAATTCACATGAAATGCGAGTGTGCCTGGCTTGAAATGAAGCCAGTTCACACATGTCCGGGTCGGCTGCGGTCCACATTCCAAAAGGGTCCTGTGTGTCTTTGGGTCTGGTTCAGGTGCGAATTCAGGTAAAAATTTGGACCTGAACTGGTGAAAAGGGATGCACCAGCCCCCATGTGAACCACGGCCCCACATGTGAACCCGGCCTTAAGGTCTGAAAACAGGATCCTCATCTAGGGAGCATCCGATGGACAGCGGGAACTTTGACACATTACATTATAGGTCCAATGACCAGAACAAAAAAAATGCATGGCCTGCATTAGTCTCAAGTTTATTGGAGTGGACTACTAATGAGGTTATAACAAAGGCAGAAGCATGTGCATATGATGACCAACCTGGTGTTGGGAAAGAACTTTTATGGCAACACACAGAGCAAATTGCCTAGTTTTTCCCATTTAATTTTGGCATCTATGTTCTGGTTATATGGACAATTGACAACAGAAGTGACCTGGCACAACTAGCAAAGGCATGCCTCCATCCCTAATATATATAAATAGAGAAGAGAATGTTGGGACTTTGCTTGAGGCATGTCTGTGCAAATACTTTTTATATATATATACATATATATATATGTGTATGTATATATAATGTGTGTGTGTGTGTATATATAATATTAATGCAATTCATATGATATACTTTAATTCAATTAAATGTCACAATCATGTGAAATACATGGTTGATGGACACATAATAAACCTATTCATAATGATAATCATAATGAAAGTAATAATAATATTATAAGAATAATTATATAATGGTTAATAATTAACACACCAACTTATTGATCATGAAATATTTGACACAGGTAAACATAATTGATAAGAATCTAAATCGCAATGATCATGATTAATATTTTAAATGCAAAAAGACAACAACATACATCCAATATAAGTCAATACATGATATTAGAAATTCATCATAAAAACTGGCTTGTCTTGACACCCTTTATCGGAGACTCTACGCATTTCATGGCCTGTAGCCAATCATCAAAAGTGAAAAATGCAAGACAATATGGAAAAATAAATAATTAAATATAGATGACTATGAATGTATATACACCTCTAAGAAGGAGGAACATAAAAACTGATAGCTGGTCAGTCACTTACGAATCAGCTCAAAGGCTGTGCCCAGCCTCTAAATGGGGATACGATGGGTCCTGGCATTGTGTCTCACCCGGAGGTTGAGATGGGAGACCCCCCAAACCTCCCCCCCCATCAATGAGGAAGAAGGGCCGGGGAAACAACCAGACCACCACAGTCTCTTTGTCACGTACCTGGTGGTGCGAGCCCGAGATTGCAGGGAGAGGCCTCCCTTGCGTCTCCCACTCCTGGTCCCCTGGTGTGGGATCAGGAGAGCCAGGAGTGAGGAGGAGCACGGGTGCCTGGCAGGATCAACAGACCGGTGAGCAGGAAACAGGTTAGCAGAGCTGGCAGGATCAACAGACCGGTGAGCAGGAAACAGGTTAGCAGAGCTGGCAGGATCTTTGGCAAGCAGGCTCACAGGTAAACTGGATAGCAGAGCTGGCAGGATCTTTGGCAAGCAGGCTCACAGGTAAACTGGATAGCAGAGCTGGCAGGATCTTTGGCAAGCAGGCTCACAGGTAAACTGGATAGCAGAGCTGGCAGGATCTTTGGCAAGCAGGCTCACAGGTTAACTGGATAGCAGAGCTGGCAGGGTCTTTGGCAAGCAGGCTCACAGGTAAACTGGATAGCAGAGCTGGCAGGATCTTTGGCAAGCAGGCTCACTGGATAGCAGAGCTGGCAGGATCTGGCAAGCAGGCTCACAGGTAAACTGGATAGCAGAGCTGGCAGGATCTTTGGCAAGCAGGCTCACAGGTAAACTGGATAGCAGAGCTGGCAGGATCTTTGGCGAGCAGGCTTACAGGTAAACTGGATAGCAGAGCTGACAGGAACTGGACAACGGCTTGGCAAGCAGGTTCACAGGTAAACTGGATAGCAGAGCTGACAGGAACTGGACAACGGCTTGGCAAGCAGGTTCACAGGTAAACTGGATAGCAGAGCTGACAGGAACTGGACAACGGCTTGGCAAGCAGGTTCACAGGTAAACTGGATAGCAGAGCTGACAGGAACTGGACAACGGCTTGGCAAGCAGGTTCACAGGTAAACTGGATAGCAGAGCTGACAGGAACTGGACAACGGCTTGGCAAGCAGGTTCACAGGTAAACTGGATAGCAGAGCTGACAGGAACTGGAAGCAGGAAACAGAACCACTGAATGGGCTGGATCAAAGCAAACAGAATATTGGCATGCATTAAAAATGGGATAAATTTCAGAGATAAAACAATAATTCTCCCGCTCTATAAGACTCTGGTGCGGCCACACCTGGGGTATGCTGTCCAGTTCTGGGCACCAGTCCTCAGGAAGGATGTACTGGAAATGGAGCGAGTACAAAGGAGGGCAACAAAGCTAATAAAGGGTCTGGAGGATATTAGTTATGAGGAAAGGTTGCGAGCACTGAACTTATTCTCTCTGGAGAAGAGACGCTTGAGAGGGGATATGATTTCAATGTACAAATACCGTACTGGTGACTCCACAATAGGGATAAAACTTTTTTGCAAAAGGTAGTTTAACAAGACTCGTGGCCACTCATTAAAATTAGAAGAAAAGAGAGCGAGCCCCTCGGGGGGGGGGGCGGTGGGTGTCTGTCTGAGTCGCCTCCCCAACCCTTCCTATCCTCGGCCCCCCCTCCTCCCCCCTAAATGCTTCTTTCTCTTCATCCTCCCCTATGGTTTTCTGAACCCCCGACATTACCTTCTTTGTAATACAAGTAAATGGCGCAACGACTAAAAACAATAATCCAAAATACAATTTTCATAAATGGAAAACACGATGCACAATGCTAAAAACACAGGAGCAGATATATTCGGATACACCTGATATCAGCTATTGTGCATGAAAACTTTAAAACACTCGGGATAAAATGAATCAAATAAAATGACCAGGGAAATGACAGGGAGGGGAGGTGGGGTACACTAAAAAGTCCACAGCAACGGCAGCCATCCAGTGGGAACAGAAACCTTTATTCCCGGTACACTAGAGAAAAGACAAGAAAGAGAGGCGCCTCTTGGTGCAGACTGTATAACCGTTTTTTAATTCTGTGCAATAAGCAATAGAAAAGAGGTTTAACCTTAAACTATTCAGAAGGTTCTTTACTGTAAGAGCGGCAAGGATGTGGAATTCCCTTCCACAGGCGGTGGTCTCAGCGGGGATCATCAATAGTTTCAAGAAACTATTAGATAAGAACCTGAACGACCACAACATACCGGGATATACAATGCAATACTGACATATAATCACACACATAGGTTGAACTTGATGAACTTGTATCTTTTTTCAACCTCACCTACTATGTAACTATATGTAACCTAAAAAACAATGGGGGTTATTTACGAAAGGCAAATCCACTTTGCACTACAAGTGCACTTGGTGAGGTGAAGTTGGGCATTTTGAGGGCATTTCTTCTCACTTGGTGTTTCTCTCAGACAGGAAGTGAGGGGGAATATCTTTATTGGGGACACAGGCCAAAATAGAAAAATATATTCCTTATCCACTCTATCCAAAAACACGTGCTGGCTGGAGTTCCACTTTAATTATTTTATTTGAAAATTTGTATTTCTTCACCTGATCCCTACTTTCAATAATTTTATACTGATAGGCCTGTCTCTTGCACATCAATGACAACTCGCCAAAGGGAAATTAAGACTTAGATCCTGTCCTAATTACAAAGACAATAAAAAAGTAAGGCCAAGTATTTTTCTAGTGTAGACATAGCATGTTCCAGACTTAACTTTGCTATTTAATTAAAACCTCCCGGCTGTGAAGGAGAAACGAAAAAAAAAATTGATGGAAAAAAACACAATCCAGTTAAGAGCAAATGAATTTACTGCTCTACAGTACGTTCAGATCAATGTGACTTTGGCAAGTCACCCTACATAGTTTCAAAGGCAGGAGAAAAAATGCCAAAATGTCTGAATGTCGTTTTCAGTCTGCGGATCCCTCGGAGATATGATATACAAATTGTAGGGCGTTTATGTTGAGTCTCGGTAACAAAAATCTGGAGACGGCACACAGTATTGATTCTGTCATCTGCTGTGCTGTGTTGGTTGCGTAGTCGCAATAAATTTGGTTAAATCGGTTATTAGAAAAACCCCTCCTAACATAATGGGATGGCAAAGGCAATGTGTCATATACCAAAAATAGGATGAGCCGATTTCTCTGGGTTCAGTTTGAGGGTTCAGTGAACCTCAAATAAGCTTGGATGCAGAACTCGAACCCCATGGAAATGACTCGGCGCCAAATCTGTCAAACACAAAATGCACGTTTTTTCTAGGCTAATAGGCAAGGGGTGTCAAAAAATGGGGACAGGGGTTGGGCCACGGGCATGGCCCCCCCCCATCCATCCCCACCTTTCAAGATGCCGGATGCATGGATTCCAATGGGGGGGGTTTGAAGCACTGATTAGAGCCAGAGGCTCTAGTAGGCTTCAAAATAGGGTAGGCTTCAAAACTTTTTTTTTTTTTTTTAAAAGCACATTGAACCCGCGAGCTGACGTATAGCTACGACGGCTCGCGGGATCGTGCCGACCTGCCGCAGTATAATGACGGCGGCTGGTCGGCAAGCGGTTAAAATAGGTGCTGCATTTATTTTATGTTTGTTTTTTTATTTGCTATTTTACGAAAGCAGAGCTACGCTTTAACTGAACAAGCTGAAGATGGAAGCTGAATGGTTGCCCAGGTCCAGTTTTCCCCACAATGTTTTTGGCTTTACAATGGATGATGTCACAGCTCTGGACAGAGTAAGCAGTCCAGGAGTCGGAGCGTTGCAGTGCGTGGGCATTATTACTCCGGTATTTAGATTCATATCCCATTCCCTCTAATAAAATGTTTTATTTCTGGTCTTTGTGACTCATCTCTCCATGTCTGCCCTGTCTGATCGCAGTCCCAGCTCCCGTATTGTGTAAAACTGAGTGGAGCTGGCAGGCAGCCTGTGCTCCCTCCTTGTTGGGATTCAGCGTACCCCGTCTCTTCCCATCTGCTCTGCCAAGAAACAGTCGCAGCTAATCTGTCTTTATCCTCAGTGAACAGCGAGGAATCACGGCCCCGACCGCCAGCGCCTTCCTCTCCTATGTGCGCTCTGCCACATTCGTAAAGTCTGCTTCTCCCTTCCACAGATATATATGTAGAATTAAATCTGGTGGCACATCATATACACTCTACCCAGCTGTACTGTATCACTAAGCGCTAAAAATGTGTACTTGCTAAATGATTGCCCAATTTATCACTTCTCTACTGGGCAGAAGAGACCTAGCCATATTGGTTGTAAATGGCGGTAAAACTCCAATGCGAGGAACATCTACTCAGTTTATTGATTTCTACTGAGCTCGTGTACAGAGCAATGATGATGAGAAAAGTCCAATAAACCCGAAGAGGAATTACATTGTAACAGTATGGGGTGGTATACATTACATTATACAGTACCGGGAAAAAGTATTCATACCCCTTGACATTTTCCACATTTTGTCATGTTACAACCAAAAACACAAATGGATTTTATTGGGATTTTATGTGATAGACCAACACAAAGTGGCACATAATTGTGCAGTAAAAGGAAAATGATGGTTTTCAATTTTTTTTTTACAAATAAATATGTGAAAAGTGTGGGACAAAAGAGGAGCTGGGACTTTATATGAGGCCCGCCATATCGAATAAAAATGAAAATTGGCCCATGACGCCAATTGGCGCCAGACGGCCTATTTAAATTAGTGCTCTGACCCCAGATCGGTGCTGACTGGTCTTCAGCTGTTCCCTGATAGCTGAATCCTGCTATTATCCTTCTTGATACTTGTTGATGAACCTGGCTTGCCTTGACCCTGCTTCTGGTTCCTGTGCCTGCTCTAACTACCGGTTTCTGATCCTGGCTTCCCATTGGACTCTGCTTTTGCCTTCTGCTTTGTACTGCGCTGTCTGCCTGTTACCAGATCCGGATATCCCTGTAACCTTGCTTTTGCCTGCTGCCTTGTACCTCGCTGCCCACCTGTAACCGGACCTGGCTATCTCTGAGACCCTGCTCCTGCCACTGCTGTTCCTCATCATCATTTTGCAAGTATCTGCAACCACGGTCCTGCTACCCGCTGCAACCTTTTGCTCTATCAGGAACTTAACATCACCTAACGTTCCAGTACCACTGTTCCAGCAGAGTGCCTTTTTAACCACTTTCAGACCGGACCAATTTGCAGCCAAAGGACCAGGCCCCTTTTTGTGATTCGGCACTGCATTGCTTTAACTGACAATTGCGCAGTCGTGCGACGTGGCTCACAAACAAAATTGACGTCCTTTTTTTCCCACAAATAGAGCTTTCTTTTGGTGGTATTTGATCGCCCCTGCGGTTTTTATTTTTTGCGCTATAAACAAAAAAGAGCAACAATTTTGAAAAAAAAACGCATTATTTTTTATTTTTTGCTATAATAAATATCCCCAAAAATATCTAAAAAAAAACATTTTTTTTTCCTCAGTTTAGGCCGATACGTATTCTTCTACATATTTTTGGTAAAAAAAATCGCAATAAGCGATTATTGATTGGTTTGCGCACAAGTTATAGCGTTTACAAGATAGGGGATAGTTTTATAGCATTTTTATTAATAATTTTTTTTTATTAGTAATGGCGGCGATCAGCGATTTTTATTGTGACTGCGACATTATGGCGCACACATCAGACTTTTTTGACACATTTTTGGGACCATTGTCATTTATACAGCAATCAATGTTAATTAAATGCATTGATTCCTGTATAAATGACACTGGCAGTGAAGGGGTTAACCACAAGGGGGCAGTGTAGGGGTTAAGTATGCCTAAAGGTGTGTTTCTTACTGTGGGGGGGCGTGGCTGTCAGCTAGTGAATGCTGATCTCTGCTCCAATCACAGGGAGCAGAGATCGGCGTCACTAGTTGCTAGGCAGAACGGGGAGATGCTGTTTATCTCGGCATCTCCCCGTTCAGCCTTCCCGTGAGACGATCGCGGGTGTCCCCGTGGCGATCGAGTCCGCAGGGTCCGCGACCGGACTCACAGGGGTCCCGACCGGCGCGGGAGCGCGCCGCTCCCGGCGTGCTCCCGATGGCACGACAGGCATTAAGGAGGGACTTATATATACGCCCTCCTGCCTGTACGTGCCATTCTGCCGACTTATATCCATGGAAAGGAACTTGTTCCAAACTCTCGCGTAGATGGTGTTAGTAGAGGTTTTTCTGGCCTGCATCAGGGTTGATATTACCTCCTGAGAGCACCCTTGCTCCCTTAGCCGAGCCCTTTCAATTTCCAAGCTGTCAAATGTAGTCTCTCCGGGGCTGGATGCCAGAACTGGCCTTGGGATAGCAAATCCGGGGTTATCGGAAGAGGGATTGGAGGCTGAAGGCTGAGCTGTAATAGAGTCGTGAACCATGGCCTCCTCGGCCAGAGTGGGATTACTGCTATCACTGTAGCTGAGGACCTCCGGAGCCTGGACAGGAATCTCGGGATTAGCGGAGTCGGAGGGAATATGTACCCCAGTCTGAAGTTCCATGGGTGTATTAGACAGTCCACTCCCTCGGCTGAAGGAAACGGGGCTCTTGCCAGGAATCTTCGACATTTGGTATTCGCAGGTGTAGCTGCTAGATCGACTTCTGGCATTCCCCAATCCTCCGTAAGAATGTAGAAGGCTTTGGGGCTCAGGGACCACTCGTTGTTTGACAGAGTCTCTCGGCTTAGATAGTCGGCTAAGATATTTTGAGTTGCCGGGACATATACTGCCCTCAAGTCTGTCAGGTGTATCTGTGCCCACTCCAGGATGGGACGAACCTCCTCCATCAGTGTGACACTCCTGGTGCCTCCCTGCTTCTGGACATAGGCTACTGCCACCCTGTTGTCCATCCGGATAAGCACATTCCTCCCCTTCAGTATTGGAGAAAAAGCCATGAGAGCCTGAAATGCTGCCCTGAGCTCCAGTATGTTTGACACTACGCCCTGAGCCTGGAAGCGCCATTGACCTTGCGCTCCTTGATCTTGACAGTGGGCTCCCCAGCCGCTCTGGCAGGCATCTGAAGATGCCCAGCCACTCTGGCAGGCATCTGAAGTGACCACTCGGTCACCGGGCTCTGGTGGAACTATTGGCCTGTATTTTTTGAGATTGTGTGGATGTGTCCACCACCACACTGATTGCTTCACTGACCTGGAGATGGTAATGGTCTGGCGCATTGATACTCCATTCCTCTGCCTTAGAAAGGAGTTCTGCAGAGGTCTCATGTGCCATTGGGCCCATTGTATCATAGGTATGGTCGCGGACATGGACCCCAGGACACTCAAACAAGCTCTGGCTGGTAGATGCCTTGCTGCCAATAGTCTCTGTATTTTTTTTATTAAGGGCAGTATTTTTTCCTGGGGAAGTTGTACCCTGTTCGATTTGGTATTCAGATCTGCCCCCAGAAATACCATATTCTGGGTGGGTTGCAAATTGCTCTTCCTCCAATTGATCAGCCACCCGAAGTTTTGGAGAGTTGTCAGTAAAATCTTCCGATTGAATTAGCGTCTCCTGACTTTCGGCTAGCAGTAGAATATCGTTCAGATAATGATGGACTCGTAGACCCCTTCTGGAGCGCGACCATCGGTAACAGGACTTTGGTGAACGTCCTGGGAGCTGACGTGATGACGAATGGGAGGCAACGGAACTGGAAGGGACATTGGTTGATGGCAAATCTGAGGAATTTGTGAATGGGAACATGAAGATAGGCGTCCGACAAATCTACTGATAGCATCCAGTCCCCCAGGTTTATTGCTAGGAGTATGGATTGGAGGCTTTCCATCTTGAATGCTTCTATTTTGATGCATCTGTTGAGTTTTTTCAAATCCAATACGGGACGCAAGTCTCCTGTTTTCTTTTTCACTAGAAACAAGGGGGAGTAGAATCCTCTCCCTTTTTGATCTGGAGGGACTTCCAGGATTGCTCCCTTTTTGTTTCAGTTCCCCTATGTACTTTACTAATAGTTTTCTTTTGGACAGTGAATAAGGTAGTCTGGTTGGCTGGAAGTGGTTGCTTGGAACTCTGTGCATGAATGTCCATTTGTGCCCAAATTTGATTGTGGACAGTGTCCATAGGTCTTTTATGTAATTTGCCCAGATTTGCATGAAGTTTTTGAGCCTGGCGGCCACCTGCTTGCCTGCCGGGTGGGCGGGCGAATTTTCAAAAAGATTTCTGCTGATCCCCTGCCGGGTTAGTCTTGGATTTCTGCATCCTCAGGAAGGAGGGCCTTGTGTTTTTCCAGTCCCTCCTGAATTCCCTGCCAGGACGGTAGGACTTAGCTTCCCGGTATTTATCTGGAAGGTTACGTCTGTAGGATGGCCCCTTCTGGACCTTGGGTCTCCTGTCGGAGGGAATCAACCCTGACTTCCCTCCTGTTACCTTTGAGATGGCGGAATCTAACTTAGCCCCAAATAGATTGGATCCATCGTATGGGATTCTACACCAGTTTGTTTTGGACACTGCGTCAGCCATCCATGGTTTAAGCCATAAAGCTCTTCTAGCTGTGACTGAGTCAACATAGCTCTTGCTGATGATCTTATTATGTCAACTGAAGCTTCTGCCACAAAGTCACCAGCCAGCCTGATTTCTTGAAGGGAGGAAGTTATTTTTTCAATTTCGACGCCGTCTTGAAGATCTTTCTCTATCCTGGACGCCTAGCTTGAGATGGCTTTTGCTACCGGTGCCGTGGTGATTGCTGGTCGACAGGCGCCTCCAGCCGTGGAATAGGCTTTCTTTAGCTCTAGGTCCATCTTTCTATCGAGAACGTCCCGGAAGGAGACAGCGTCCTCGATAGGCAAGGTAACATGCCGAGCGAGTCGCATCAAAGAGGAGTCGACTGTGGGGGCATTAATAAGAGGTTTTACCTTTGTCTCTTTTAAAGGATACATTTTGGCCAGTCTGTTGGTGAGGCTGGACCTCTTATCTGCTCGTTCCCATTCATCCTTAATTAGATCCTCAAGTTCCCCTATGAAAGGAAAAGATTCAGGATCCCTTTTTAAATTTGGGAAATACTTTCTCACTTTCTGCGCTTCTGCCGCGTCTTCCTCCCAGCCGATTGCTTCCTTAACTGATCTTGCAAAAGGCTCAACCAGGGAGAAATCAAACCCAGCAGACATCTCTTGATCCTCATCTTCTGAGGAAGACTCTGATGCTTGGGTGCGATGGAGGTCCCCCGATGTACTGGGTGCTGCTCTATCCGCTGCTGGTGTAGTTGACTCCAGTATAGTTTCCCGCACCGACTCTTATAAGGTCTGTAGCCATCCTTGCAGCTGACTCCTTCTCCTTTGTCGCTTCATTGAAGCATGATCGGCATGCAAGTTTATCTGGCAGTGCTGGTGCGCCACAAACCCAGCAAGCGTTAGCTGCAGGTCGGGTATGGCGGCTCTGGCGATGTGGTGAAGGAGATCGCCTGCGGTATGATCGACTACGGCGGGAGCCGTGGTGGCGTGAATGGCTGTGGCGCGAATGGCTATACCTTCGGTGGCGAGAGGGCGACCTTGAGCGGCTCCTGCGGGACCTCCTGCTAGAAGTACGGCCACTGGACCTTCTCCCATGCCTGGAGCTTGCGGCTCTTGATCCCGTAGGGCTGCCAAGAAAGATGCAGCATTTTAACGGTCTGGCGCTCTTTTTTTCTCCTTTTCAATACTTAACCCTCTCGGTGCAGCCTCTTACCTAGTCTGCTGATGGTGGTCTGCGCGGGCAGTGGGCTCCATCGGGAAAAAAAGGGGTGACGGGGCAGTCTGGGGAAAAAAAGATAAACGTATCTATATTTATTATATAATTATTTATTTTTTTATTATTATTTATTTAATTAATTTTAATTTTTAATTTGTTTTATTTTATTAATTTTTTTATGCTAGAACTGATATAGGTAAACTGGCCCCCACAGGGACTTGCCTTGAGATGTTTTGAATTTGAATGCATGCAGAGCGGCAGCTGTCTCTCTCCTCCAGTACTGCATAGACACAGCACTGAGAGGAAAAGTTGTCTATTTAAAAATGGCACCATTGCGGCGCCCGAATTGCGCTCGCGCATGCGCAGACGCTTCCGCAGAGACCCGGCGCCATCTTGGATAAGGGCACAGTACCCTAGGCAATACAGCGATGTCTACCTGGCCCCACATGTACGCAGGCGCAATGCGAGAGGAGCGGCGGCCATGACCGGAGGACAGCAAGGGCCAGCAAGCCCAGCTGTACGAAACGGTGTGGATTAAGGTACTTCTGCACTGTTGTTTTTTTTAAAAGGAAAAAAGTATAACAAGTAGAGGGAATACACTTAAGGGAGCCCACTGCAAAATACAAAAGCTTCTTTAAAGCTTATTTACTTGCCAGAATATCGTCGCCCCCTGAGACCACCAGAATAGGGGTTCCCTCCATAGAAGCTCCTTTAGAGACTGTACAGGCAGGGACTTCCAAACAGGAGAGGCTTGAACCTGCTGGGGCGAATGCGGTAAGAGGCTGATTTCATCGGAAATAGGAGAATCCTGTTCGTCCAACCTGTCAGGTGAGGATAAAAAAGAGAATGCAGCGGGGGTCTCCCCTTCAAATTTATAGTTAATCCAATCCTGTCAGGTTGCGGGGGCGGAGCCACAACCCAGTGTGTGCTGCCATGAAGGCGTCAGGAAAGTTTTTTACACTTTATCCTATGGAGGAAAAAATGTACTCAAGGTGGCAGATAACAACAATTGATGCTGCTATATCTTCTGAATAAAAGTTTGACTTGACGGTAGACAATGCTCAAATGCTTAAAGATCCAACGGATAAAAAGTTGGAATTCCTATTTAAAAAAAAAAAATTGTTCGAGTGTCTTAGCCTGTGCTGACAGTAATTGGTATATGTCAATCCTTAAGAGACCAGTTTTAACACATGCTCAAGATTATCCCTGTTCAGCAGGCCGAGGATCTGGCAAGCTCCTAGTAGCTTTATGTTTGCAATAGACGCTATGAGAGATTCTATCTTTCAGGCCTCACGCCTTCCGCTGGGCTGGTACATATGTATAGAATACTATGGTTGAAAAATTGGTCAGCCGAAGCGTCATGCAAAAAACTCCTGGCTAAGTTCCTTTCTGCGGTGAAACAGCTGTTTGGGATATCTTGAGATAATACATCCAAAGAATTTCTAGGGGAATTTGCCATTTAACCCCTTTGTCAATTAAGAAAAGGAGTAAATATATTTAATTTAAACGAGCTTGTTCTCCAGTGCCAGGGGCATCAGCCTTCAGGCAATCACGACGGCTTCTGCCATCAATTTCAAAAGGTAATCCTCAGGGTAAAGCCGCCTCATGAGGTGGTGCCCCCGCGCGCTCGAGTGGAGGGAAGACTTCTGAAGTTCTCAAGAGTCTGACAGAAAGAGTGTTGAGACAGATGGGTGGCTTCTTCAATAACTCTAGGGTACAAACTGGAGTTTCGAGAGTTCCCATCTCCTCGTTTTCTCAGATCAGACATTCCTAAAGATCCAGAGAAAAGAAGTCTTTCTAGCAGTGGACCATCTTTTGGCAAAAGGTGGTCATGGTGGTCCCCATGGAAGAGCAGGGGGTTTTATTCAAACCTTTTTTTTCACTGCAAAACCGACTAGAGATGTCAAACCCATTCTGGATCTCAAGAATCTAAACCGGTTCCTGAATATCCGCTCTTTTTCACATGGAGTCAATCCAATCAGTTGTCTCCATCCTACAAGGAGGATTACTTTTGACGTCAATCGACATCAAGGGTGCAAACCTCCATGGGCCTATTTCCCCGCTCACTAGAAATATTTACTTTTTAAGGTAGAAAATCTCCATTTTCAGTTTGTAGCTCTGCTTTTCGGTCTAGCTACTGCACATTGAGTGTTTACAAAGGTTCTGGCCCCTCCTCTAGTTAAGGGCCCAAGGTATAACGATTATAGCTTACCTAGACGATCTGCTCTTGATAGAATAGTTGGTAGCCCGCTCAGACCAAAGTATGGTCACAGTCAACTACCTGGGATACCTAGGTTGGGTTCTCAACCTAGAGAAAGATTAGCGCCATAAAGTAACTGATTAAGGTGGTCAAAGCAAAAAAGAATCCTTGATTTGACTTTGCATGAGGTTGTTGGGAAAGATGGTGGCTTCAATTGAGGCCGTTCCTTATGCTCAGTTTCATTCGAGGCTGCTGCAAAACAGTATCCTATTGGCTTGGAACAAGAAGGTCCAAGCTTTAGATTTCCCAATGTGTCTGACTCCAAAGGTGCGCCGGAGCCTCAGTTTGTGGTTGACAACAAAAAATCTGCAAAAGGGAAAATCCTTCCTGCCAGTTACCTGGAAAGTGGGAACAACCTACGCCAACCTTTTTTAGGTTGGGAAGCAGAGGCAACTGTCCAAGAAAAGTGGTCCAGTTCAGAAATGACCTTGCCCATTAACATGCTAGAGATTCGGGCAGAGCGCTTGGCCCTGAGGGCCTGGACGTTTAGTTTACGGAGCTGTCCTGTCAGGATCCAATCCAACAATGCCACAGCAGTGGCCTTGTCATGAAGATCCTGCCAGAAACCTAAATCCTGGGCTTCCCAGGCCGCGGGCACCACTGCGCATGCGCGCAGGTGCGCGGCCGTGCACGTAGACAAGCGCGTGCCTCTGTTGGCGCCAGGTAGGCTATTTAAACCCAGCTAGAGCAGACGGTCCCCGCTGTCTGCTCTACAGCGTTGTTGTGACTGAAACCTGATACCTGATACCTCTGATCTGTGTTTGACCCGGCTTACCTGTGACCATCCATCTGTCTGCCTGCACCCGACCTTGGCTTGTCCTGACCATCCTTCTGCCTCATCCCCTTGTACCTTGCTGCCAGCCTGATACCCGACCCGGCCTGCCTGACTATCCTGCTTACCTGTGCTGATCCAGTCTGTCCTGAGATCCTGTCTGCTGTGCTAACCAGTGTACCTGTGCTGATCCGGCCTGTCCTGAGATCCTGTCTGCTGTGCTGAACCAGTGTACCTGTGCTGATCCAGCCTGTCCTGAGATCCAGTCTGCTGTGCTAACCAGTGTACCTGTGCTGATCCAACCTGTCCTGAGATCCTGTCTGCTGTACTGAACCAGTGTACCTGTGTTGAGCCAGTCTGCTCCGAGATCCAGTCTGCTCTGCTGATCCTGCCTGTCCATCCAGATCCAGCCTGCTCTGCTATCCAGTCTGCTGTGCTGATCCTGCCTGTCCATCCAGATCCAGCCTGCTCTGCTATCCAGTCTGCTGTGCTGATCCTGCCTGTCCATCCAGATCCAGCCTGCTCTGCTATCTAGTCTGCTGTGCTGATCCTGCCTGTCCATCCAGATCCAGCCTGCTCTGCTATCCAGTCTGCTGTGCTGATCCTGACAGGCCTATATCAATCACCAAGGTGGCACAAGAAGTTATGTGGCCCAGAGACAGGTGAATCATATCCCATCTTGGGCAGAAAACAATGTACCTTGCCTGTCGGGCAGTTTTTTATTCTAGGAATAGAAAATTGGCAGGCGGTCTATTTGAGTTACCGGGAGAAAGGTTCCTTCACCCCGATATCTTTCTGACAATAGGTCAAAGATGGGGGATCCCAGACATGGATCTGTTTGCGTCCAGGTTCAACAAAAAGATTGACAACTTTGTGTTAAGAACAAAGGATCCGCTAGCATGCGGAACCCATGCGTTGGTGTTCCCGTGGAATCAGTTTTACTGGATTATTCATTCCCTCCTTTTATGCCTGCATCCACGACATCTGTGCAGGATCAAGCAGGAAGGGAAGTCAATGATTTGTGTTGCCCCAACGTGGACCAGAACATCTTGGTATGCAGAGATCCTAAAGATGGCGGTAGGGGTCCCATGGACCCTACCACCATGTCCAGACCTTCTCTCGCAAGGTCCGGCATTCCATCTTACCTTTTTAAACGCTAAATTTAACGGTTTGGCTATTGAGACCCACATTCTGAAGATGCGTGGGCTGTCAGGTTCAGTGGTATTTACTTTGGTTAATGCAAGGAAGCCGGTCTCCATAAGCATATATTATGGAGTCTGAAAAGCATATGTCTCCTGGTATGAAACCAGGGGTTGGCACCCCAGGAAGTAGGTCATAGGTAGAATCCTTGACCTTCTGCAGATGGGGTTAGAAATAAAGCTGGCCTTGAGTACTTTCAAAGGACGGATCTCAGCCTCATCGGTATTATTAAAACGACCACTTGCTTCGCATTCTCTGGTTCGTTGTTTTATTCAGGGGGTAACGCGGCTTAATCCTCCGGTTAGGTCACCCCTGAACCCTTGGGACTTGAATTTAGTTCTATCGGCATTACAAAAACAGCCTTTTTTGAGCCAATACAACATATTCCCTTGGTCCTTTTTGACAACGAAACTAGTTTTTCTGGTAACCATATCTTCTGCAAGAAGTGTATCAGAGTTGGCTGCACTTTTCTTGTAAAGAGCCATATTATTATTATTTACAAGGATAAGGTAGTATTGCATCCTCATCCTAACTTTTTTTACTGAAGGTTGTATCAGGTTTTTTTTATCTAAACCAGGATATTGTTATACCTTTTTTACAGAACCCTGTTCTATGGAAGAAAAAGTACTACATTGCCTTGATTTGGTGAGAGCAGTCAGTCTACTTAAAGGCGGCTGCTCAGATTCAGAAAATGGATGTTTTGATTTGTGTTGCCTGAAGGTCCTCAAAGAGGATAGGCAGCATAGAAATCTACTATTTCTAAATGGATTTGACAAGTAATCGTTCGAGCTTATGGTTAAAGAGGTAGATTCCACCCTCTCAAATGAAAGCACACTCCTCTAGGGCTGTTGGTGCTTCATGGGCAGTGCATCACCAAGCCTCCATGGCTCAAATCTGCAAGGTCTTCAATCCATACATTTACCAGATTCTATCAGGTGGATGTTAAAAGACATGAAGGGAGCAGTGTGCTGCAGGCAGCAGTATAAGTCCTCTGATATCATGGTGCCCTACTTTTGTTGTCTCCCTCTCCTCAGTTGGCATTGCTATGGGACATCCCACATACTAATTACTATGGCTCTGTGTCCCGTGATGTACGATTAATGGAAAAAAGATTTTATAACAGCTTACCTGTAAAATCCTTTTCTTTTGGAAGTACATCACGGGACACAGAGGTCCCGCCCCTCTTTCTAGTATACACGTGTATTGCTTTGCTACAAAAATGAGGTAATCCGGTATATGAGGGGTTATATAGGGAGGCAACTTCCTGTTTAGGGTGTCCAGCACCTGATGTACTTCAAAAGAAAAGGATTTTACAGGTAAGCTGTTATAAAATCTTGCAAATAGGATTTTTATAACAAATGAAGAAAAACGTTTGTTTTTCTTTTTTTTTTAAGTTTTTGGTCTTTTTTTACGTTTAGCAACAAAAAAAAAAAAAAAACCCAGTGGTGATTAACCCCAAAAGAAAGCTCTATCTGTCTATAAAAAAATGATACAAATTTTCTACAGTGTTGCATGACCACGCAATTGTCATTCAAAGTGCGATAGCGCTGAAAGATAAAAATTGTCTTGAGCAGGAATGAGATGAAAGTGCCCGGTATCAAAGCGGAAGTAAACCCATCGATTTAACAGTTTAAAAAAAAAAAAGCATGCCGGGAATGCTACCTGCACATTGGCTGTGCTCTCAACCAAACAGTCAAACCATCCAATGGCTGGTGTCATAACGGATCACATGTGCAGCACTGTGGCAGTTGAAGATTAAACAGAGGCAAAGATGGCAGCTTCCTTGGCTGAAAACGATAGGGGATTTACTTCCCTCTCGTGACCAGACCAATTTTCAGCTTTCAGTGTTCTCACACTTTGAATGACAATTACTCAGTCATGCAATACTGAACCCAAATTCAATTTTTGTCCTTTTTTTTCATACAAATAGAGTTTTCTTTTGGTGGCATTTGATCACCTCGGTTTTTTATTTTTTGTGTTATAAATGAAAAAACACCGACAATTTTGAATAAAAAAAAAAAATTCTTAGTTTCTGTGATTAATAATTTGCAAAATTTTATTTTTCTTAATAAATTTTGGCCACAATTTATACTGCTACATATATTTGGTAAACATAACCCAAATTAGTGGATATTATTTGGTCTGTGTGAAAGTTATAGGGTCTACAAGTTGTGGTGCAAATCACAAAAAACCTGATGTACTGGTGGTCTATCATTTCTTGCGACCCGAACAAGCCAGGGAAGTACAAATACCCCACAAATGACCCCTTTTTAGACATTCCAACGTATTTAGTAAGATGCATGGTGAGGCGTTTGATGTTGTCATTTTTCCCACAATTCTTTTTCCAACAAAATTGTCATTGTAATAGGTTATTTCTCTCACATGGCATGTGTATACCACAAATGATGCCCCAAAATACATTCTGCTACTCCTCCTAAGTATGGCGATACCACATGTGTGGAACATTTTCACAGCCTGGCCACATAGAGAGGCCCAACATACAGGGAGCGCCATCAGGTGTTCTAGGACAGTGGTCATAAACCCTGTCCTCAGGGCCCACAAACAGGCCATGGTCATCATGACCTAACTAGAGCAACAAGTGAAAGGTTAGTTTGACAGAATAAAAATTGATTACACCAAGGGAGTAATTAACTATAGACAGGGACTTTCCAAATCAACAATCTTTTCCGAGAATTTTATCATGATACTGGCAGAACATTTCATGTCATCTGGAGAGCAAAAGGACACAAACAAACAAGACATGTGTTGCAATACCAAAAGAATTCAGAAACATTATGTTAAGAAATACATTTTCGTATTGAAGGGGAACATATCATATCATTTCATATCTTCACACTATCAAACTCGGTGAACCAATGATGAGAGAGAGAGGGGGCTATGTGTCTGAATGGACACACGGCTTGGTTTGGGTGACCCCATAGCAAGCTGCTTTCTGTGGGGACACTTGTCAGGAGGGAGGGACCCGAGAAAAGGAGGATTTGGGCTGCTCTGTAAAAAAGCTTTGTTACATTGGGGAGATTTGCCATCACTTCCTGTCCAGAGCCAACACAGGACATTCCTCCAAAGAAGAAATTCCTTGTTGTCACAAAGACAAGTGTCCCCATTAGGAGATTTCCCCTCTAGCCCTGTTCTAGTGAAACATTTTGCAGTTTTGTAGATCACTCCTTCAGGTAGGCTGCAAGGCAAATTTAGTCTTGGTTCAATTGTAGTTAATGGAGAAGTAATTGTTTTTTACTGCTTGGGGTTACTTAAGCTGGGTGTTTGATTTTTCCCACCTACTTCTGGAAGAGAATTCCAGAATATAGGACAGGGAGAATCGGATACCGTTCAGGAGACCTGAGCAGAGTTTTCTTTCCTATTTAGGTAGAATTCTTGTAATCCAGGTTCAGCTCTCAAGGAGGGGGAGGCCATAAACACACCAATTTCACTTCCAGGACCTTTTCACACACTGTAGTAAGAGTGCGCAATTTTTTGGTGGTGTTCTTCTTGTGAAATGCATAGGGTAATTCGCTGATTTTATTGGGCTTCCCTACGTGTGACAAAGTCAGAAAAGTAGCTCATTGGGCATTTTGTTTCTTTGTGGTTTGCACATTTGTTTATCGTAAGTTTTTGCACTCTACAAAAATATGCATTTGCTTCCACGTTTGCGGTGCACACATTCAGTATTTCTCTGCTGTCAGAATACAATGATTACTGGCGCCAGCTATGTCTGGCGGCAGTAATCACACAAAAAACCCCCGGCAGGCTGGTTGAACTAAAGTCTATCAATATATCGCCAACTAGCCTGCCCATAGACCGATCTTAATTCGCCTGATTTCTGCTGAACCAGACAAATTTCTATGCTTCTATGGCCGGCTTTAGAGAGCACACCTGTGTATGCTCCTTGCTCTGTGTCTTTGCTCTCATGGACAGCCCCAGGTCTGAGACTAATGATCAAGAACCAATCAGTGTGGTTCCTGACTTGATCATCATGATAATCATGGTGATCACAAAGTTTATTTGCAAACAAACTTCTCCAGCATGCAGATGGTATTGTACCCCGATCTCTAAGCTTATAATAAAAAACATGGGTAGGATATTTATTAAAAAAATTAAATAAAAGCCTTGTAAGATCCTAAATGGATCAAAAAAAGAGCTTCTTCTCCTAAACGCAAACCGAAATAAAAAAACTAAGTCCCCCATGGACACCACCCACCATCCTTGGACAGACCATCCTTCCAAGCACCAAAGCCAAAAGCCTCGGAGTCATCTTTGACGCAGAGATGACTATGGCTGCACAAATAGGATCAGTAGTCAGTGGATCCCACCATCTTCTCCGCCTGCTATGCAGACTCATCCCCTTCATTCCAGAAAAGGAGAAAGCAGTAGTAGTTGGAACAATCATCAATTCGCGACTCGACTACGCAAATTCCCTTTACATAGGACTTCCAAATTACCAGATTGCATGCCTACAAGTCGTCCAAAACACAGCAGCAAGACTGGTCACGGGTAATAAACCCTGGGAATCCATCTCTCCATCCCTAAGGACCCTCCATTGGCTAACGGTAAAGGATAGGATCACATTCAAGACCCTCTGCCTCACCCACAAATGTACACAAGGAAATGCTTCTCAATACCCATGTGAGAAAATAAAACAATACATACCCAATCGCAGCCTTTGATCAACAAACCAAAACCGCCTTCTCATTCCTAAAGCCTGCTACAAATCTAAGGGAGCACGAAGATTCGCAGTCCAAGGACCTCGGCTATGGAACGCTCTACCCTCCAACATCCGCATGGAAGAAAACCATCCGGCCTTCAAGGAAAAAAAAAAAACTCAAGACCCACGTCTTCTAATAAGCAGGACATCACAGGACAGACCAAGCGCCTTGAGGCGATTCAGTTCACATTTGCAGCACTATACAAATCATTCATTCATTCTAATGTTAAAATTATTTAGGTAATGTAGACAAATTAGTTACGTTAACAAGCAACATTTGGTCTTTGCATTTAGACTGCAGTGCGCTCTGCTCTTGAATGGATTAAAAATTCCTAATCTAGACTGGTGATAAAACAAAGAAAACCGGTTTAAATATCTAGCTAAATATGGTCATCGCCTTTTAAATGAGTTTCAAATTGCATGCAGAGTTAAAGCTTTGTTTTGTAGAAATCTGGATACATATGCTCCCAATCGGCTCAGATAGGTAAACATCTAACAGACATGTTCGGTGTCACAGCTTACTGCCCAGCAGCGATCCAGGTGGTGGCAGCTTGATGCTAATACAGTATGATTGATCACTTGGACTGTAATGGCATTACTGCAGCCAATGGAATGGACGTGGTGGAGAAAGTTTACAAAGCAGGGAGAGCCGGGATAGAAAGATAAATGTTAGCAATCTGTTTGATAAATCGGTTACCATCCAGGAGCAAAAATAGCTTAAAGTGATATTAATATGAAATGTATTTGCGTAAAGTGATTGTAAGGTTTGTTTTTAAAAAAAAAAAAAAATAACAAACCTATCATACTTGCCTCCACTGTGCAGCTCGTTTTGCACAGAGTGGCCCAAAACTGCTCTTCTGGGGTCCCTCTGCGACTCTCGCGGCTCCTCCCCCACATCAGATAAGAGAAGTGCTCTCCCGGGGGGCTTAACTTGCGGGCGCACTCCCGAGTCCACCATTCGGCATCCATAGGGGCTGAATGCAGGACTCATACCCGCTACCCCCCCCCCCCCCGTTTCATTGGATTTGATTGACAGCAGCGGGAGCCAATGGCTGCACTGCTATCAATCTATCCAATCAAGAGCCGAGAACCCTGGGCAGAGAGACAGCGCGTTCCCGTGGGTCAAGTTCTAGGGCTCAGGTAAGTAAAACGGGGGGGGGGGGGGTGCTAAAGCAAGCATTTTGATCCTTTCCAATGAAAAAACCTCAGAGCCGAGTTTTTTTATGACACAATATCTCATTAAATTATATTATTGGTGAACAGTCTGGTCCTCCGAATTTTTTGATTGTACCGTGTATGTAGGTGGTGCATTATTCATGCTCATAGGCATATTTTGTGAATGATTTATGACATTTTATTTAACTGTCTTGATTTTATTTAATTTTGTAATAAATATAATTTGTTTTATACGATTTGTGTTATGTCTAAAAAGTCCATCATCCAAAAATTATAATTTTTTTCAATAATCCAACTATCCGGACGTGGCAAATTATACCCAAGTGTCGTATCCATAGTACCACTCTGTGGATATATGAATTTCTAATCACATTGAGAAAAAAAAAAAAAAAAAATTTATATATTTTTTGTTGGTATTTATTATAGCAAAAAGTATAAAATATTCAAAATTGTCGTGTTCTTTTTTGTTTAAAGCGCAAAAAAAAACAAAAAAACGCAGAGGTGATCAAATGCCACCAAAAAAAATCTCCATTTGTGGGGAAAAAAGGACGTACATTTTGTTTGGGTGCAACGTGGCATGACTGCGCATGACTGGGGCTTAAGTGGTTAAAGCGACGCAGTGCCGTATCGCAAAAAGTGCTCTGGTCAGGGGGGGGGGGGGATCTTCCGGGGGTTAAGTGGTTAATCTTTCCTTATAGCTGAAGTCCTGCATGCCCCTGGTTAATGTTGTTGACCTTCTCCAAACTCTTGCTGACATCCAATAGTGAAAATATCTTTTTTTTTTTTTTTTTTTTTCAATGGAAATGCACAAAAGCAATGTCAGCATTTACTGTTCTCCTTTGCAGCATTGCAGTTTGCTTCATAATTGTAGGTGCTCATTTATAAGATTGCTTAAATTAAACCAGTTTGTTGGAGTAATATTGACTTTAATACCAGAGGTGATCTGTTCTGATTATTCGATACAACGGAGTGCCATGTTTTCATGTTAGCTCATTACCCAATAAGCCCCCAAATAGCCAGCCCTCTAAGTTTGTATGCACCACAGCACTGTGCTGCAGCTCCCGCAGCCATAAAAGCCACTCTGGATTGATTGCCATTAAGTTGCTAATGTCTTGGCAGAGGTTCATGCAAGCTATCCAAACTATATTGCACTGTCTGTTGGATGTCACTTTGTGAAAATTGCCTAATACATATAGTGGAATGGGATGGTCGTCTTTTCTCCTGTATTTCAGAGCAGACATAACTTCTCTCTGGTCTTCAGGGTATTCTGAAGCTGTCTAGCACAAACTTGAGAATCAGAATAAGGTTTAAAGATGCCTCAGGGTAAAGTAGCTAACAGAACTAGACACTTTTTGATAATCGCCGCTTTTAAGAAATAAACTTTAAAGGCTTTTTATATGTTCCAGTCTCATGTGGTCTAACATTCTCTATGTCGGTCCCAAGCTCCAAGCAGTTCGGGAGGGCTGAGGAAAGCCCTCATGGCCTACAGGTCAAGACGATTCTATGGAAAAAGGCTTTGAAGCTCATCAGGCATGGTGCCCAGATATATGGACCCTAGACTCAGATACAAAATGAGTGAACTAACCCTTTAACCACTTCAGCCCTGGAAGATTTTACCCTCTGACTGACCAGAGCACTTTTTGCGATTCGGCACTGCGTCGCTTTATCTGACAATTACGCGGTTGTGCGACGTTTCACCCAAACCAAATTGACGTCCTTCTTTTTTTCCCACAAAAAGTAATTTCTTTTGGTGGTATTCGATTACCTCTGCGGTTTTTAATTTTTGCACTATAAACAAAAAAAGAGCGACAATTTTGAAAAAAGCTATATTGTTTTACTTTTTGCTATAATAAATATCCCCAAAAATATATAAAACACATTTCCTCAGTTTAGGCCGATATGTATTTTATGTATTTTTGGTAGAAAAAAATCCCAATAAGCGTATATTGGTTGATTTGCGCAAAAGTTGTAGCGTCTACAAAATAGGGGATAGTTTTTATGGCATTTTTAGTATGAATTTTTTATTAGAAATGGCGGCGATCTGCGATTTTTATCAGGACTTTGACATTATGGCGGACACATCGGACACTTTTGACACTATTTTGGGACCATTGTCATTTATACAGCGATTAGTGCTATAAAAAAAGCACTGATTACTGTGTAAGTGACACTGGCAGGGAAGGGGTTAAAACACTAGGGGGCGATCAAGGGGGTTAAGTGTGTCCTAGGGAGTGATTCTAATTGTGGGAGGGATTGACTAAAACTCGCATGACAGCGATCACTGCTCCCGATGACAGAGCAGTGATCTCTGTCCTGTAACTAGGCATAACGGGGAAATGCCTTGTTTACATAGGCATCTCCCCATTCTTCCCCTCCGTGACATGATCGCCGGGCATCCGGCGGACCTAGAGTCCGCGGGACCCACGGTCACGGGCTGCGCGCACGCCTGCGCACCCACAATGCCACATCTTAAAGGGGACGTACCTGTATGCCCATTTGCCCAGCCGTGCCATTGTGCCGACATATATCATGCTTAAGACCACCCCACGCAAATATACTGCAGCAGGGCGGCCCTCCTGCGTGAAATTACGTACCTGTACGTGATTTCGTGCACAGGGTCTGGGGCACGCGCGCTTCCAGCGGAACGCTCCCGCTGTGATTGACCACCGGGGGAGCCAATCAGCGGGTCTGGCGTAAGCTATGTCTGCAGGGACACGCAGATCGTTCTGAGGAGAGGCAGATAGCCGTTCTGCCAGATGGAGATCTTGTGGTTTCTGCTAAGCAGAAATACGGATCTCTGTTTTCCCCCAGTTAAAGCATCCCCCACACAGTAAGCACCCCTAGGGACACACTTAACCCTTTCATCGTCCTGCTGTTAACCCCTTCCCTGCCAGTGCCAGTGCATTTTTTTGTTAGCACTGATCACTGTATTCGTGTCCCTGGTCCCCAAAGAGTGTCAGGTGTCTGATTTGTCTGCTGCAATGTCGCAGTCCCATTAAAATCGCTGATCACCACCATTACTAGTAAAAAAAAAGATTGTAGGCGTGATAACTTTTTTACCATTGTTAGTTTAAGTAATGCAGTGCCGTATCGCAAAAATGGCCTGGTCAGGAGGGCAGGTGAACCTTCCCTTCCGGGGGTGAAGTGGTGAAAGTGGTATTAACTACTTGCCGACCAGCCACCACATTTGTTGTCATGGCTGCATGAATCGCTGTCATTGTACATCGGCCGCTTTAAGAAGCTATGGGGAGGGGGTGTGCGGCTCACCTGAAGCCGATGCGCGTGGCTGGCGGCCGCAATGTCTGCCGGCCACCTGCAATCGCACCACAGAGCCACAACAACGATCTGTCTATGTAAACAAACAGATCCCTGTTCTGAAAGGGGAGTAGAGAGAGATCTGCTGTTCCTAGTGATCAGGAACAGCGATCTCTCTCCTCCTCTAGTCAGTACACTATAAACCCCTCCCTAGGGAACACTTAACCCTTTGATCGCCCCCCTAGTGTTATCCCCTTCCCTGCCCGTGACATGTATACAGTAATCGGTGGCTATTTTTTAGATCTGATCGCTGTATGAATGTCACTGGTTCCAAAAAAGTGTCAAGTGTCCAATCTGTCCGCCACAATGTTGCAGTCCCGCTAAAAATCACAGATCACTGCCATTACTAGAAAAAAAAAAGAAAAAAAATAATAAAAATGCCATAAATCCCCTATTTTGTAGATGCTATAACTTTGACGCAAACCAGTTAATATACGCTTATTGCGATTTTTGTTTTGCCAAAAATATGTAGAAGAATACATATTGGCCTAAACTGATGAAGACATTTTTATTTATTTTTTTTATTTAAATTTTTTTGGGGATAAATATTATAGCAAAAAGTAAAAAATATATTTTTTTTAAAATTGTTGGTCTTTTATTGTTTATAGCGCAAAAAAAAAAAAAACGCAGAGGGGATCAAATATCACCAACAGAAAGCTCTATTTGTGGGGAAAAAAAGGACCTTCATTTTGTTTGTGGACAGCGTTGCAGAACCGTGCAATTGTCAGTTGAAGCGACGCAGTGCCGTATCGCAAAAAATGGCCTGGTCAGGAAGTGTGTAAATCCTTCCGCTCTGTAAGTGGTTAAACCCAAAAGCAAACATTTATTATATTGCAGCTTACCAATTTTTAGATGTGATGGTTGTATTTGTTTTATTTTTTAGTCTCTCTTCTTTATTTTCATCTGGTGATCCAGCCTGTATGTCTGTTTTTCAAAAGAACAAGCTCTTTTGCAGATGTATCGGTTACAAACAAACACATTCAACACTGGCAGAGATACTTACAATGATCAGCTTTTATTTATATAAAACCTTTATACCAAAAGGAAAAACTCCTTATAAAGTGTAATCTGGAGTTTGGCTTCAATTTGTTAGTGTATCTAAATCTGCTAGTACATCGGACTCCCCCTAGACCGACAATGCTGCTGTTAACAGGTGCCCCCTGTGTTCCTTCATCCAGCGTGGGGGGTTCTCTAATACAGGAGGTGTGTTACTGGCCAGTTCACCAGTTGAAATTCCGAAAGGAAAAAGCCTAAGAAAAGAAAACAAATGCAGCCACCATGTCGGAGGATTGGTAATATATTACATTTTTGGTTTCGGGTTTAAAACCACTTTAAATGCTCCTTATAGCAGTGGGATCTGGTACCTCAAGACCCCTTTTACACGGGTGATCGGAAACTCCATATTTATGGGCACCCACTTTTTCATTTTTTCAGACCTAAATCTAACAGATCGGAGATCCATATGGGCTTTCCATGACCATATTGACTCACTGGCCACTTTATTAGGTACACCTTGCCGGTACCGGGTTAGACCCCCTTTGGCCTTAATTGTTCATGGCAACGATTCAACAAGGTGTTGGAAACATTCCTTAGAGATTTTGGTCCATATTGACATGATAGCATCACAGTTGCTGCAGATTTGTCTGCTGCACATCCATGATGCGAATCTCCCATTCCACCACATCCCAAAGGTACTCTATTGGATTGAGATCTGGTGACTGGAGGCCATTGGAGAACAGCGACCTCATTGTCATGTTCAAGAAACCAGTGGTGAGATGATTTGAGCTTTGAGACATGGTGCATTATCCTGCTGGAAGGAGCCATCAGCAGATGGGTACACTCTAGTCATAGAGATGGACATAGTCAGCAACAAAAGGCCATGGCATTTAACCGCTTAAGGACCGCCTCCTGCACATTTACGTTGGCAGAATGGCACGGCTGGGCACATCAACGTACAGGTACGTTGTAATTTAAGTGCCCAGCCGTGGGTCGCGCGCGTGCCGCCGGTGCGCTCGAGACCCGATCCTGAGCTCTGTGGCCATGGAACCCGCGGACACGATCGCCGCTGATGTCCCACGATTAGGTCACAGAGCTGAAGAACGGGGAGAGGTATGTGTAAACAAACCTCTCCCCATGCTTCCTAGTCATCGGGAAAGACGATCAGTGATGTCGAACGCCAAGCCAAGTCCCCTATAGTAAAAAAACACACACACGTCACACTTAACCCCTCCCCGCCCCCTAGTGGTTAACCCCTTCACTGCCAGTGTCATTTACACAGGAATCAGTGCATTTACTGATTGCTGTATGAATGCCAATGGTCCCAAATATGTGTTAAAAATGTCCGATGTGTCCGCCATAATGTCGCAGTCACAATAAAAATCACTGATCGCCACCATTACTAGTAAAAAAAAAAAAAAACATTAATAAAAATGCTATAAAACCATCCCCTATTTTGTAAACGCTATAACTTTTGCCCAAACCAATCAATAATCGCTTATTGCGATTATTTATTTATTTTTATACCAAAAATATGTAGAAGAATACGTATCGGCCTAAGCTGAGGAAAAAAACGTTTTTTTTTTATATATTTTTTGGGGATATTTATTAGAGCAAAAAGTAAAAAATATTTCATTTTTTTAAAACATGTCGCTCTATTTTTGTTTATAGCGCAAAAAATAAAAAACACAGAGGTGATCAAATACCACCAAAAGAAAGCTCTATTTGTGGGAAAAAAAGGACGCCAATTTGTTTGGGAGCCACGTCGCACGACCGCGCAATTGTCAGTTAAAGCGACGCAGTGCTGAATCGCAAAAAGAGGCCTGGTCCTTTGACTGCAAATTGGTCCGGGGCTTAAGTGGTTAAACAATGCTCAATTGATACTAAGGGCCCAACGTGTGTCCAGAAAATATCCCCCACACAATTTTACCACCACCACCAGCCTGACCCGTTGATGGTTGTGTGTGAAAATCCCTGTATATCAGCAGTTTTTAAAATACTCAGACCAGCCAGTCTGGCACCAAGAACCATGCCACATTCAAAGTCTCTTAAATACCCTTTCCTCCCCATTCTGATATTCGGTTTGAACTTGAGCAAGTCATATTCACCATGTCTAGATGCTTAAATGCATTAAGTTGCTTCCATGTGATTGGCTGATTAGCAATTTGTGTTACCAAGCAATTGGTAGATGTAATTGCTTTTTAATTGCAGCAAAAAATGAATGGACAAGGATGTCTCAAAAGTGACATCTGTTCCATTCTGCTCAGATCTTGCAGGGAATCTGTTCATGAACCCACTGCTGATCAAGACAGACATGGCATGTGTGAGGGCCCGAGGGCTATAAGGGTCCTGGTCTGTCATTGCAATGCCATCTTTGTTGGGGGGGATCTGTGGGAATTTTTTTCTGGGGCTACAATACATTTTGGAAGAAAATAAATTGAACCTCCAAATGCAGAAAGGCTTCTTTACAGTAATATTTGTGGAATAGATTTCCTCCAGAGGTGGTTCTGGCCATCTCCGTAAATTGTTTTAAAAAAGGCCTGGATTATTTTCTAAATGCTCAAAATCTAACTGGATACTAACATTCATAGGTATTAACACCAGGAGTAGTTAATCCAGGGAATATACGATTGTCTCTGATGGGATCAGGAAGGGATTTTTCAAATCAAATTGGATCATGCTTTGGTTGTTTTTTTTTTTTTGTTGCCTTCCTCTGGATCAACTGTAGGTATAAGATTGAGTTTTTTTGGGTGTGCTTTTTCTTCTATTGGTTCAACTAGATCAGTGATGGCGAACCTTGGCACCCCAGATGTTTTTGAACTACATTTCCCATGATTCTCATGCACTCTGCTGTTTAGTGGAACATCATGGGAAATGTAGTTCCAAAACATCTGGGGTGCCAAGGTTCACCATCACTGAACTAGATGGACTTGTGTCTTTTTTTTTTTCAACTGGACTAACTATGATCTCATTGTCCTGTACAGGCTATGATGTCATCACTGCACCAGGGAAAGCCTTATAGAGAATGAAATACACAACTATAGAAGCTGTCATTTTCCTTATTATCTGATGTTAGCATGGTATGAAACACAGCCAAAAACATGTACATTTCTTTTGCTTATTGGATGAAATCACTAAAAGATATTTCTCCATTGGGCAATTATTTCTCTTGGAACTGAGAGCTTAATAATATCCGATCCCAGAAGTAGTAAATCTCTTCCTGTTCTGGAAAGATTTATCTTTCTGAACGGATATTAAATTTTTCAACAAATGCTGGCTTTTTGAGTCATCTCTGCGGCTGAGAGATGAGAGCAGGAAGCACGCAGGAGTTGCAATTACATTTTTTGGTATCGACCGCGCTTTGAATGTCAAGACATGAGCGGAACGTTCCTAAGTAGTGTTCCGCTTCTTCTGCATTGGGATTGCTAGCAGAGGACTCTAGCCAAAAAGAACGTTATTGCAAATCATTTTAGAGACCTCCAACTCTCCTTATGTCACTATCCAGAAAGCTGTATAACTGCTTAATGTACAACTAAGGCTCCTGTATGACAGTTTAAACAAGTAATAAATCCATTTACTATGTGATGCATATGCTCCATAAAGGAAGCAAAAAACTTATTTTTCAAACATCATGGGACACAGTTAGGCTAATATTTATTACCTGTTGGGTTATACTCCATATCCAGGTGAATGAACACTGGTAGACCAAAGGTCTTTAGACCAGAAGTGATCCCCTGTGTAACTCCTCCCTTACAGGAATGAATGAATGAATAAATAAATGATTTGTATAGCGCTGCAAATGCGAACTGAATCGCATCAAGGCGATTGGTCTGTTCTTTGTTGTCTTGCTTGTTAGAAGAGGTGGGTCTTGAGTTTTTTTTCTGAAGGTCTGATGGTTTTCTTCCAAGCAGGTGTTGGTGGGTAGAGCGTTCCATATCCGAGGTCCTTGGACTGCGAATCTTCGTTCTCCCTTAGATTTTTAGCGGGCTTTGGGGATGAGAAGGCGGTTTTGGTTTGTTGATCGAAGGCTGCTATTAGGTATGTTTTTTTTTTTTTTTTTTCTCACATAGGTATTGAGGAGCGTTTCCTTGTGTACATTTGTGGGTGAGGCAGAGGGTCTTGAATGTGATCCTAACTTTTTTACCGTGAGCCAATGGAGGGTCCTCAGGGATGGGCAGATGGATTCCCAGGGTTTCTTTCCGGTGACTAGTCTTGCTGCTGTGTTTTGGACGACTTGTAGGGATGCAATCAGGTAGTCCTATGTAGAGGGAATTTGCGTAGTCGAGTTGCGAATTGATGGTCGTTCCAACTACTACTGCTTTCTCCTTTTCCGGAATGAATAGGATGAGTCTGTGTAGCAGGCCGAGAAGATGATGGGATCCGCTGGTTACTGATCCTATTTGTGCATCCATGGGCATCTCTGAATCAAAGATGACTCTGAGGTTTTTGGCTTTGGTGCTTGGAAGGATGGTCTGTCCAAGGATGGTCGGTGGTGTCCATGGGGTCTTAGTTTCTTTAACTTCGGTTTGCGTTGAGGAGCAGAAGTTCTGTTTTCGATCCATTGAGTTTGAGGGAGCTAGTGGTCATCTATCAATGTGAGACATTTTTCTAGTTCCTGGTATTGGTCTTTTTGTCCGGTGATACGGAAGTACAGTTGAGTGTCGTCAGCGTATGAGTGGAAGCATAGATCCGACAGGAAGTACTTCAGTTTACCAGTGTCTGCAAGGTGGATGGCACGGTTGTTTGAGCTCTCTGAGGTCCAGGTCTCTAGTCCCACAAACGGTTCTTAAATGAATCAAGGGATTGACCGCTTGCATCCATTTGACACAAGCTTTATATGCTTAGATAAATGGTACCCGAGCCTTGCAAAGAAGACTCAAGATCCTGCAAGGTTTTGTGTGTAATGCGGACTTCTGGGCGCTGGACCTTGTGAAGTGGAATCCTGGACACCACAGTGCTATGGCAATCCTGCAGGGTGCTGTAGGTCCAAGGGAGTGGACCCTAAACATGAAAAGGGTACCCAGTCCTGCAAGGTCCGCAAGTGACAGGAACCCGCCGTGATGGGTGAAGTTTGGGCTCTTAGTTTCTAAGCTGCCCTGCGCCTGGATGGGTAAGTGAAACCCCTTTATTTACTTATTGTGGTGTGTCCCAGTGATTGAAATAATCTGTCAATCTAGCTAGACGCTGGACACCTGTGTGCGGTGGCCATATGGGGGAGTTTTGGGCTAGCTGTGGGTGATTGCAAAGTGTACCTTTTTTGCTTGTGTCTGTTTTTTTACCTGTATGATGGCGCACAACGGTGCACGTGTGTTCGCAAGAGCGCCGCTTGCGTCATATGTGAAAACAGCAACGCCCGTTCACCGGGATCACGCACGTGCACACGCACAGAATGTTCTGGCACACAGCCAGATTATTTAAGCTGTGTATGCCAAGCATGTGGTGCTTCCAGAAGGCAGCTGTGGGCACAGAGCAGGCTCTGAACCAGGCATTTTCAACGGTTCATTTTTCCTTCTACTTACCCTGCTTGGCAGGCTAAAGGTGCTTAGCAGGATTGTTGCATAGGGGCTTGTTGAGTTCTATTAAAGGGTCTTCCTTCTGAGGTGTGTTAATACTACACCCAGGTACTCTTTTTGTGGCTAGTAAATGTCTTAAAAAAAAAAAGGAGCTGGAGTAACACTACAGGGAAGGGCACACCTATGTCATCAGTAGTGAGTATCCCTAGTGTTGTATCCCCTGAAAGACCAGATGCTTCTGGGAAATCCGAGCCGCTGCGCTTATCTTGTATTGTGCCTACAGTCAACGATGCTGCTTCACCCTTTAAAACCAAGGATGAACTGTCCTCGGCCCTAGCCGGGTTAGAGCATAGGATTGCTGCCATGATTGCCTCCATCCCGCAGGGTGGCAAGAAGTGTGACACATCCCCCTCCACAGAGTCTCCTAGTCTGGAGCAGGAATGGGTTGAGGATGGGGAAGAGCTAAAAGCTCCGGATTCTGTGGATGGTGTCAGGGACGTGCCAGTGCTGACCAGGGGCATGCGCGCATGTGCATGCAGGCGTCCCCTCAGGTTGTGCAGCAGCGCTTGCCCACCAGTATGCGCCTGCGGGCTCTCCACGCGGGTGCGTGTGCGTTGGCATGCGCATGTGCGTGTGCACTTGCGCGCGCATGTGCACGATGGCGCTGTTTAGCGGCAATTAACCTTTAAAAGTTCCCCAGTGACACTTAGCCGGTGCTGTGTTGTCTCAGCTCTGTATGTGTACTACCTGAACCTGTTGACTCTGAACCCGTTGCTGCTTGTTATCGACCCGGCTCCGTCCGATTACTCTGCCTTCTCCAACCCGACCCGACCTGCCTGACTCTGCCTATCTCTGCTATACCGTTGCTGACTCCTGCCTGCTTTGCCGACTCTGCTATTGCCTGCCTGATCTCCTGCCGACCCGGACTGTCTGACCTTGTCTTTGCTGCTGTTCCACCTGTCTGATCTTGCCTGGTGTTGCTGTATCCGGCCTTCTCCTCCAGCTCCTGCGGTTGTTGTTCCTGCCTGCTGCCACCTGTAGGCCAGCCACCCCGGGGGATCTACTCGCTGTATCAGCGCTGACCACCGCAACAATCAAGCCACTCCTACCCACTGTGCTCACGAGATCACTGTCCCCACTCCAGTGGCTCTTGAACCAGCGTTGTATGAGAGGTCTTCTCCTACAAGTCAGGCTCTACTATCAGGTACCTAACAGATGGCCTGGCAGATGAGTCTGCTTCCGAGCAATCTGGACAAGAAGATATCTAGTTGGTATCTGCCTCTCAATCACAGAGGCTTTTGATCCTAAATCTTACCTAAATGGTTCGTTCTACCTTTAAGTTGTCTCTTGCAGAGGTTACTGAGCCCCCCTGGTCCTCTTTGGGATCCCTGAGGTCTCTTTAGGCTACACAGGCTTTTGCCTGACACCCTCTGTTGGAACAGGCGGTGTATGTTGATTGGGAACATCCTGACAGGATTTTTGTTCCTCCTAAGAGGTTTTCCTTTTTATATCCCATGGATGAGAAGTTCATTAACCACTTCAATACCCGCCCATAGTCATATGACGCCCACAAGGTGGATCTACCATCCTGGGTGGGCGTTATATGACGTCCTCGGGTTCCCGGCCGCCTGGGGGGCGCGCGCGCGCCGCCGGCGGCGCCCGCGGCATTGCTCGGGACCCGGTGCGAGTGCCCGGCGGCCGCGATGTCCGCCGGGCACCCGCGATTGCCCGTTAAAACAACGGGACCGGGCGGGACCGTGGCGGTGGGTGTTAAAACACACACCACCACGTCCTGTCAGCGGGGAGGAGACCGATCATGTGATCCCAGTACAGAGGATCACATGATCGGTCTCCTCCCCTTAAGTCCCCTCCCCCTACAGTTAGAATCACTCCTATTAGGGACACACATTAACCCCTCCAGCTCCCTCTAGTGTTAACCCCTTCCCTGACAGTCACATTTACACAGTAATCATTGCAATTTTATAGCAACGATCGCTGTGTAAATGTGAATGGTTCCAAAAATGTGTCAAAAGTGTCCGAAGTGTCCGCCGCAATGTCGCAGTCACGAAAAAAAAAATCGCAAATCGCCGCCATTACTAGTACAAAAAATAAATAAATAAATTCAACAAATCTATCCCCTATTTTGTAGACGCTATAACTTTTGCGCAATCCGATCAATATACGCTTATTGCGATTTTTTTTACCAAAAATATGTAGAAGAATACGTATCGGCCTAAACTGAGGAAAAAAATTGTTTTTTTTAAAAAAAATGGGATATTTATTATAGCAAAAAGTAAAAAATATTGTGTTTTTTTTCAAAATTGTCGCTCTTCTTTTGTTTATAGCGCAAAAAATAAAAACCGCAGGGGCGATCAAATACCACCAAAAGAAAGCTCTATTTGTGGGAAAAAAAGGACGTCAATTTTATTTGGGTGTAACGTCGCACGACCGCGCAATTGTTAGTTAAAGCGACGCAGTGCCGAATCGCAAAAAGTGCTCTGGTAAGGAAGGGTGTTTAAAAGCCCTGTATTGAAGCGGTTAAGAAGTGGAGCCAGTGTAGATGCAGCAGTCTCTTCCTTAAACAAGAACTTAACTTGTCCAGTGGATAATGCACAGGGCTTGAAAGACCCTGTTGACAAGAAATTGGAGTCATTGTTAAAAGATATCTTTTCTTTGGCCAGTTCAGCAATTCAGCCAGCTGTTGCAGAAATTGGTATCTGCCAGTCCATAAAGGATCAGATGGCCAGACAGGCCTAACCAGGAGGCTGATCTACCTGAAAATAAGGCATATATTGGTATATAGGTTTTGCTGTTGATGCCTTAAAGGATTCAATACAGCAGGTTTCTTGTTTGGCTCTTTTCTGTACATATGCGCAGACTTTTGTGGCTTAAGAAATGGTCAGCCAAGCTTCCTTGTAAAAAGTTATTGGCAGGTTTTCCCTTTCAAGGGGAACGTTTATTTGGTTATCACTTGGACAAATATATCCAAAAGATTTCCAGAGTGAAGAGTTCTCTACTTCCTGCGAAGAAAAGCACCCAGGCGTCCCTTGTTTTAAAACCTCAGGGACTGCTTCCTCAAATGTCTCAGCGCCAAGGCAGTTCCGCCGCCAACAGGGCGCTAGAGCCAGTGGCAAGCCACAAGGTCAGGGCCAGAAAAAGCTTTGGGTCCAAAATTCTTCTAAACCCAGCACCAAGCCCTCCTTTTTGAGGAGACGCCCCCACTCCATAGGGTGGGGGAAGGCTGCTGCACTTTCCAGACATTTTGGAGAACAACAATAATTCAGGATGAGTGGGTCACCTTAACTATATCCTGTGGTTACAAGCTGGAGTTCCCCCTCAGAGGTCTTTAAGATCCAGCATTCCCTCAGATCCTCCAAAAAGACTTATTGCTTCAGGCACTACATCATTTAGTGCATCAAGGAGTGATTGTAGAGGTTCCTGTATCCGAAAAAAGGCATGGGGTTTTACTCGAAACTGTTTACGGTCCAAAAACCAAATGGACACCAGGCCCATTTTGGACCTAAGATCCCTGAAACAGTATCTACTGATCCAGTCCTTTTGGAGGGGGTCTGTCTGCTCAGTAGTAGCCTCACTCCAGATGGGAGACTTTCTAGCCTCCATCGATACAAAGGACGCGTATTTACACGTACCCATCTTTCAGCTTCATCAGAGGTTCCTGCAATTTGCAGTAGAGGAACGTCCTAGCACCAGTACGGGGTCTTTTAAGGGCCCTTGGTGCTCGGGTATCTGGACAACCTCCTGCTCAGAGATGGCTCACTACAGGCTCTAGAACAGAGCATAACATGCACAGTGTGGTATTTGGAAAGCTTAGGCTGGATCATAAATACCAAAAAGTCAACCTTGAGACCAGCTCCAAGTCTAAAGTATTTAGGTCTGATCCTAGATACGGTCCAAGCAAGAGTATTCTTGCCACCTGCAAGGGTCTGTGCCCTGAAGAATCAGGTGCGTCGGATAAAGGGGCACCAGACAACCCGCTATTCAGCTCTGTATGAGTCTTCTAGGGAGCATGGCATCCTCTTTCAAAGCGGTGACCTATACCCAGTTCCATTACAGGCCTCTACAACAAGACATCTTATCCAATGTTCTTGCCGCCTCAGGCATGCTTAAGCCTAAACTGGTGTTTGCAGGATCAAATCTACGAAAGGGAAGATCCTTCCTCTCTGTAACTTGGAGAGTACTGACTACAGATGTCAGTCTCTCAGTGTTAAGCGTGTGGATCAAAAATTGTAGCGCTAATGCATAAGCTAGGTGTATATATTGTAACACTCAAAGAAAACAATATATGAATTGTGATAATAAATCTTAATGCTGGAATTGATTCCAGTAAACCAAAAATACTATAGTCCATATAGTGATAACATTGAAATATAAGTCCTTCTGGTCCACTCAGTGAAGGCAGATTAGAATATATACTTGACTGATGTCGAAAATAAGGCGTGGGTACGCTTACCAGAAGTGTTGGATGTGACTACCATACGGCATACACATCAGACAAGCTTTAGGGATGGAAGGTCTTGCATCACATGGGAAACCACCACAAACTGGAGCTCCAACGATATCCGGAACTCTGTGCTGGATCAGTCAGCGAGATGGAAAGGCTCGGCATACGATCATCCGATGGTCCCAAAGTAGATGGTGAAGACCGGGGGAGGGAATAAGAAACGGAGACCACTCCAATGGTGCAGGTCAGAAAGCAACGATTTATTCACATGTACATGTGAACATAAAAAATAAAATAAAATAAAAATCTCGAGACAATGTATAAAATTCTGGCAATATGAGGGGCGTAGGATAGCTGGCCCGACGCGTTTCGACTAAAGTCTTCCACAGGGGCATATCTCTGGCCCCCCCATATTGCCTCCAGCTATTTATAGACATACAGCTAAGAATGGAGCCGCCCACTTGATCTGAGCAGGAAGTGGACGCCTCCGGCCAAACCAAATACAACCAGGGAAATGAGTTCCAAAATATTTGAACATAACAAGTTTACTTAATAGTTATAAACATATTATAGAGTGAACAGACACGTCAGTATGCATCCTGGTTGTGAAATGGGTACTCTGAGGGATCTAGGTTGTAAATAATATCTGGTAAATAATTATTATAGTATGAGAACCCCTATCAATGGACCAGTCCAAAGCTGGTTCCAACAATGTCAGACCTTAAGACAAAGGTTTATAGAAAAGGGCTACCAACCAGACACTCTTGATGCAGACATAAAATCAGTAGCCACCGTCGATAGGAAGTCCTTATTGGTTGACCGACCTAAGACCCCTAGAGACAATAAATTCAGGTGGTCCTTTTTCACCTCATATTCCACCCAACATAAGGAGGTCAAGAAGATTATAGCCAGACACTGGAAGGTCCTACGCAGCGATCGCATTTTGGGACCCTCTCTCCCTGAACGGGCGGGCATCATCTTTAGAGGCGCCCGGTCTGTTCAGGGCGACATCGCTCCCAATGTTGTCGACCCCCCCAGGACGACTTCATTTTTCCAACACTGCAAGGGATATTTCCCATGCAAAAAATGCAATGTCTGTTTGCACAACATATCAGGCAGACGCATGACAGATACTTTCCGTTCTACTGTCACTGCACGCATTTACACCATGAAACATTTCACCACGTGTGCCACCAAATTTATAGTCTATTTGATCACCTGCCCATGCAAATTGCAATATGTTGGACGCACTATTCGTGCGTTCTCCATACGTGTAAATGAACATCTGGCCAAGATCCGCAAAGGATGTATCAAACATAGTGTCCCTCGCCACTACCGGGAACATCACAATAGAGATCCATTAGGGACACAGTTCCAGATAATTGACAAATTTGTTGCACACTGGCGGGGTGAGTCCAATCTACGAGGGGTCTCGAGATTGGAAACGTACTGGATCCACGAGTTGAAGTGCTACTCACCCTTTGGTATGAACGTTGAATGGGATATCAATTGTTTCATCAACCGAGGGTGAGTGGCACTTCTCTCGTGTTATCCGTTTCACATGGATCCGGTTAGGGCACCCGCCATTTTTTATTTTTTATTTCTCTGTTTGGGTTGTCCCATTTGTATATGCTGTTAAACATCATATGATTTATATGCTCTCAAAGACAGACTGGATGTGAGATGGCTATTCAGGGTTAATCCCTCTTCCAGAAAAACATATATTTACACAAATTTGAATATTTTTCTTACTTTTCCCATTCCCTACAGGGATTCACTCCCATTCCCTACAGGGATTCACTCCCCCCCTAATTCAGTTCACGACGGTAGGTCGTCAAGACGATCACGGTCCCTTCTTTTCAACGTTAGTACCCTCACGAGTGATAGTTTCGATGGGGACACTACACTTTTTTTGCGCACATTTAGCCTTACTATCCAATCCCACTGATCACACTACCATGTCATTGGGTAGAGCCAAGTATCCCTTATTTTATTTTATTTATTCACCCTTAGACCATCACAACATCGTTATAGCCTCACCCTATATCTAGGTGATGCGCCATTTATGGGCGTTCCACGAAGATATGATATTCCATGCACAATAAGTTCATCACCAAATGCACTGTCACTTTTCTTTCCCCATTACGCCATCCAGGTGTTGTCATTTAAGCGCCCATAAGCATTAACATGATTTGGGACCTTCGTTACATTGTACATGGGTTCATATGTTATTTTTCGATCATCCGTTGTCATTCATATAACACAGATTTTTACATGTGTCACCAGATCATGTAGTTCATAATCAGCCGCTCATACGACTTTTGAGGCGTTTTTACGTGCTGCTTTCCATATATATATATACACTTAGTCGCCACATACTTTGGTGACACTTGATGGCCGGTATATTATGTCCACACATAGGTTGCCCCGGTAGGAGGTCACCACGTGCACTAGGTGCACCAATCCACAGGCGCCTTTGTATATTTTTTAGGCGGAAGTCTACCATCGGTTTTGCATTTCCGGGTCGCGCTCACTTCCGGTCGTCTGGCCGGAAGTGGCCGGGTCCTCAGGCTCTTACGCTGAACGCATTTGCGTCGCCGCGCACCTTCTGCGCGCCGCCGCTCGTTGCGTCTCAGCGCGGTGACGTCATCACGCATTCACCCGCCCGCCATCCTCAGTGCGTCCACCCGGACATCCTGCCAGTGGAGGATTATGATTGGATATCCATTTTGGCGGGATTCACTACCCGGATATCCTGTTAACATGGGATTACGATTGGACACCTCCTTTAAGTGGGATTTGCCATCACCGGACTCTGATTGGCCACAATGATTTCAGCTTTGGACTGGTCCATTGATAGGGGTTCTCATACTATAATAATTATTTACCAGATATTATTTACAACCTAGATCCCTCAGAGTACCCATTTCACAACCAGGATGCATACTGACGTGTCTGTTCACTCTATAATATGTTTATAACTATTAAGTAAACTTGTTATGTTCAAATATTTTGGAACTCATTTCCCTGGTTGTATTTGGTTTGGCCGGAGGCGTCCACTTCCTGCTCAGATCAAGTGGGCGGCTCCATTCTTAGCTGTATGTCTATAAATAGCTGGAGGCAATATGGGGGGGCCAGAGATATGCCCCTGTGGAAGACTTTAGTCGAAACGCGTCGGGCCAGCTATCCTACGCCCCTCATATTGCCAGAATTTTATACATTGTCTCGAGATTTTTATTTTATTTTATTTTTTATGTTCACATGTACATGTGAATAAATCGTTGCTTTCTGACCTGCACCATTGGAGTGGTCTCCGTTTCTTATTCCCTCCCCCGGTCTTCACCATCTACTTTGGGACCATCGGATGATCGTATGCCGAGCCTTTCCATCTCGCTGACTGATCCAGCACAGAGTTCCGGATATCGTTGGAGCTCCAGTTTGTGGTGGTTTCCCATGTGATGCAAGACCTTCCATCCCTAAAGCTTGTCTGATGTGTATGCCGTATGGTAGTCACATCCAACACTTCTGGTAAGCGTACCCACGCCTTATTTTCGACATCAGTCAAGTATATATTCTAATCTGCCTTCACTGAGTGGACCAGAAGGACTTATATTTCAATGTTATCACTATATGGACTATAGTATTTTTGGTTTACTGGAATCAATTCCAGCATTAAGATTTATTATCACAATTCATATATTGTTTTCTTTGAGTGTTACAATATATACACCTAGCTTATGCATTAGCGCTACAATTTTTGATCCACACGTACTCTGACTTTGTTTGTTTTGTTTGTTGGCAGCTTTTGTATAGCCCTTAATTGATTAGCGCGGTTTTTTCCCCAATTTATTTTCTCAGTGTTAAGCCCCTCACTACACGTGACTGAGGTGTTTTTGGGCACACTGATAACTCCTCTCATACCAATGCATTACAGTAGGCGCAGAATCCTTTTGAACTTTTATTGATACAAGATAGAGTAAAACTCTAACAGATACAAACAAAATGCAATTAATAAAGGATCATACAATTAGTGTCTCCCTATCTAGCTGAAGACACAAATGGTAAACATACCGAAGATGGATCCGGATGGCTAGCGTAGAACTTAGCAGCCGATGTGTTTGCTTCCAGGGTGAAAGGGAAAAAATGCTGAAGGTGACGCAAGGCCTTATGGGATTGAAAGTACAGAGGCTTGCATTTAGCTATTCTAAATGACTACATTGAAATAGATATAGCGCAGTTATACAACATGGCCACTAGATGGCAGCATATATTAATCTAATTAAACCAAAAAGTCAAAAGGAAGATTAAAAGCCTTATTAATGAAGGCATGACACTTGCTGGGGAGCGACCCTAGAAGGGCTCACAGCCTAGGGGAAATGGTCAAGGACAGAACAGATTCTGCCAATCAACGTTCTGGAATTACGGGCAGTACGACTGGCCCTAAAGGCCTGGACGATGGAGCTTCAGGACTGCCCTATCAGGTTTCAGTCTGACAATGTCACAGCTGTGGCCTATATAAACCACCAGAGTCGTTCAGCTCTGAAGGAGGTAAACCACATACTAGCCTGGGCAGAGGGACATGTGCCAATGATATCGGCAGTCAATATCCCGGGAGTAGTGAACTGGAAGGCAGATTATCTCAGCTGCCAGCAAATCTGGCCGGGGTAATGGTCCCTACACCCAGGGGTGTTCCAGGAAATTTGCCAACGTTTGGGATGGCCAGAGATCGACCTACTGGCATCCAGGTTCAACAACAAGCTACAGCAGTTTGTGTCCCGAACAAGAGATCCTCTGGCAATCTGTGCAGATGCTCTGGTAGTTCCATGGAGCCAGTACTCCCCTGGTTTATGCTCTCCTTCCACATTTGTTGCACAGTATTCGGAGAGAGGGAGTTCCAGTCATTCTGGTGGCACCAGCCTGGCCCAGAAGACCCTGGTTCCCGGAGATCGTGAGACTGACAATAGACAGGCCATGAACGCTTCCAGGGCGCCCCGATCTACTGTCTCAAGGTCCTATATTCCACCCTGATTTACAGTCTCTACATTTGACGGCATGGCTATTGAAGCCAAAGGTGTTAAAAAAACGTGGCATCTCTGGACCAGTGGTGTCTACCCTAGTGAATGTTAGAAAAGCTGTCACTAGGAAGATCTATCATAGGGTCTGGAAGACTTGATTGCTTGGTGTGAAGCCAAAAAATGGTATCCTCGGAAATATATGATTGGGAGAATTCTCTTTTCTACAGTCGGCGGTGGAAATCAAAGTTGACTTTTAGTACAATCAGAGGTCAAGTTTCGGCCCTATCAGTATTCTTCCAAAGGCCTTAAAGGGGTTATAAAGGTTTTTTTTTATTTTTTTAAATAACAAACATGTTATACTTTTATCTCCACTGTGCAGCTCGTTTTGCACAGAGTGGCCCCGAACCTCGTCTTCCTGGGTCCCTTGGCAGCTGTCTCCGCTCCACCCCGCAAGGACTTCTCACGTTCATGCGAGCTCCCTCGCATGGTAAGAAGTGCTTGTGGGCGCGCTCCCGTGATTACTGTATCACTCGACCCCGGCACGCCGCATCATTGGATGTGATTGACAGCAGCGCAGGCCAATGGCTGCGCTGCTTTCAATCTATCCACTGTAACCAATCAGCGGCCAGGCTGATCTGCCAAGAGGATGTCGGGTGCGAGCGCTGGACTTTCGAGGGGTCAGGTAAGTAAAAGAATGCATTAAGGTGAAAAAATGTTTACATTTACAACCCCTTTAAGCCCCCCATTCACTGGTCCGAACCTTTATGCAGGGGGCAACTCGCTTGCTTTTTCCCATTTAGGTCACTTTTGTGTCCTTGAAGTTGGTGCTGTCTGTGTTACAGAAACAACCATTTGAACCTATCAAGGAAATTCCATTAGACTTGCTGTCACGCAAGCTAGCCTTCCTGATGGATATCACCTCGGCTAGAAGGGTGTCGGAGTTGGCGACCATTTCATGCAGGGAACCGTACTTGATCCTTCACCACGACAGGGTCGCGTTACGACCTGTTCCATCCTTTTTGCCAAAAGTGGTGTCAGCCTTTCATTTAAATCAGGACATTATTTTGCCTTCTTTTTTTCTCTCAGCCTCGTTCTGCATTCTTTGGACGTTGTCCAGGCAGTCAAGGTTTATTTGCCTAGATGCGGAGACTCCCTCACTCCTTTTTTTTGTTTTTTTCGTTTTGTTTCTTGTTTTACCAAAAGGACCCAAGAAGGGGCATGCAGCTTCCAAAGCTTCCATTGCAACTTGGGTCCGTCAATTGGTCATTCAGGCCTACAGTCTAAAACGTAAAGCTCCTCCCTTTAGGTGAGAGCGTGCATACGTTCACAACATTTTATCAAGTGGATGTTCGAGCAGCCGAGGATTCGGCTTTCGGCCAAAGTGCACTGCAGGCTGCTGCATAAAATTTGATGGGTATTGTTTGGCAGGGTGTCTCCCTCCCCTCAAGGCTATTTTTCTGGGATGTCCCAGCAGGTAATGAATATTAGCCCAACTCTGTGTCCCATAATGTGCTCAAAAGGATTTTACAGGTAAGTATGACAAAAGAATAATTTTTTACCTTCCCGGATTGAGCCAAATCCCTTTTTATTTGTGTCTCAAGCGGTCCCCCTCCCAGACACTGCAGCTCTCAGGGCGAGGGTTTCAGCAACATAATTGGTTTTGCCAATCCAGAAAGCAGTGGGCAGGACTAGCTGTGGTTGGTGGGTGATGATTGACAAGCTATACACCTCTGAAAGAGCAGTGACACTGGTGATAGCTACACTCCCTGCAACCTTTATTCGTCCCACAGTGGTGCGAGCAGGCACAGCCTACACGAGTTACAGCTCTGCTCTGAGCTAAAGAGAATAGAAAAGTGATGGCAGAAAGACTGAGTAGTCCCATTGAGTCTGCCCATTACAGTTTTTTTTTTATTTTAACCACTAAAGCCTCCAAAGATTTTACCCCCTTTCTGATCAGAGCACTTTTTACAATTTGGCACTGCGTTGCTTTAACTGACAATTGCGCGGTCATGCAATGCTGTGCCCAAACTGTATTTGCGTTTTTTTTTCACCCAAATACAGCTTTCTTTTGGTGGTATTTTATCACCTCTGCGGTTTTTATTTTTTGTGCTCTAAACAAAGAAAAAGCGACAATTTTGAAAAAAAACTATTTTTTACATTTTGCTTTAATATCCCAAAAATGTTTTTAAAAAACACATTTCTTCATCAGTTTGGGCCAATATATATTTGTCATAATTTTAGTAAACAAAATTGCAATAAGCGTAGATTGATTGGTTTGCGCAAAATTTATAGCGTCTACAATCTATGGGGAAGATTTATGGCATTTTTATTATTATTTTTTTACTAGTAATGGCAGTGATCTGCAATTCTTAGCGGTACTGCAACATTGTGGCGGACAAATCGGACACTTTTGACACATTTTTGGGACCATTGATATTTATACAGCGATCAGAGCTATAAAAATGCACTGATTACTGTGTAAATGTCACTGGTAGGGAAGGGGCGATCAAGGGGCTAAATGTGTGTTGTGACTGGACTAGGAGACGTATATCTTGTAAGAACAAACAATGTGTCTCCTCTCCCCAGACAGAACAGGTATTTGTGTGTTTACACAAACAAATCCCTGTGCTGGCTCTCAGGCCCGCGTTCGTGCTTGCTCTCAGGCCCTTGATCGTGCCCCTCCGGCGGCTCTTAAACGGCATAACATACCCATAAGGGGTTTTGCCCAGTAGAGCCATGCTGCCAACGTATATCGGCATGAGCTGGTCGGCAAGCGGTTAACCTTGTTGTCTTACTGTAGAGCTATGTTTATCCCAAGCATTTACTGTCTCACTACCTCTGTTGGTAGTTTATTCCAATCATCACCTACCCTTTCAGTAAAAAAAAGTACTTTCTAAGATTCGTATTGAACTTTCCTCCAGTTTGAGGTCATGTCCCCGTGTTCTTAATTTTGGTTTCATATTGAAAAGACTGCCTTCCTGAACCTTATTCACCCCCTTGATGTATTTAATGGTTTCAATCGTGTCTCCCCTTTCCCTTCTTTTTTCCAGATTGTACATATTATGTTCCTAGTTCCTGAAGTTACTCTCGATATGTTTTATACCCCACACTTTTCACCATTTTTGTTACCCGTCTCTGGACTCGTTCTATCTTATAAATCGATTTCTGTAAGTGAGGTCTCCAGAACTGGACACAGTATTCTAAATGAAGTCTCACTAAAGATCTATATAGGGGAGTCGGGATCTACCTTCTCCTGCTGGTAACCCCTCTAGTGATGCATCCTAGAATTCTATTCACTTTTACCACTGGTCACATTGTTTGCTCAACGAACAGTGCTTCATTGTTGCCACTTCATCACAGGAAGTTCTATTTGATGGACTTCACTGGTAGGACCAACAGGTATTTGTGGGACTTTGTGGGGAACCAAGACATCTGTTGCAGATGCACTTAAAGCGGTTCTGCACTGTGTTTTTTTTTTTTGGGAATTCAATGCAAGGATTAGGAGGTAAATTGGGGGACTCACGTGCTCCATCTTTATAATTGATTGCGCCCGGTTTTCCTCCTATAAAAGAATTTATATAAACCCTTTCCTGCTGGGTGCCATCTTGCATGTGGGCATGTGAAACCCCACAGGCACTTTAGATGGGCCAGCATGCACCGCCGTTACTGCGCTGAGCTCTTTCACTACAACTGTCATTTATACAGGAATCAATGCATTTAAATAGCATTGATTGCTGTATAACTGACAATGGCCCCAAAAATGTGTCAAATTTCCGATGTGTCTGCCATAATGTCACAGTCACAATAAAAATCGCTGATCGCCGCCATTACTATGCTATAAAACTATCCCCTATTTTGTAAACACTATAACTTTTGCGCAAACCAATCAATAATCGCTAATTGCGATTTTTTTTTTACCAAAATATGTAGAAGAATACGTATCGCCTAAACTGAGGAAAAAAAAATGTTTTTTTTTTTTATACAATTTTTGGGACACCAGATCCCAGGAGACAGTGCGGTGTGACGACGATCGACGCAGAGACCCCGCCCACCGGCGCAGAGACAGAGGACAGGAAGTCAGCGATTACAAGGTAAGTGGAAAAAAAAACACATTTTATTTAGTACTCTTTGCCTGATTTGGAAGGCAAAGAGATTTACTAAATGAAATGTGTGCAGAACCGCTTTAAATGAAGGTCTAGTTTACACTTGCATTGAAATCGAGGGGCTTAGGAACATTTTTAAAGCTGTCTTACTGGTCATTGTCATACCTGTCACATAGTATAATGCTAACCTGATAGCTCTGTATACATGGAGGGCAGTTTTGCTTTGCAATTCCCCATGACTAACCTTATACAAGCATTTGGTTACCTTGATATGTCTGTATGTATATTCATTATTTTCTTATTTTTGTCTAGGAATTGTTGATTTTGATATACTTCTTTTTATAGCTGTATCATGCATCTGCCCCTGATGATTGGATAGATCCCATGAAAGGCATCAGGCTTAACCCAGATGCAATCATAGGCATGCGCAAGGGGTGTGCCAGGTGTGCCTGGGCACACCCTAATCCTGGGGTTGCCAACCTGTCAATCGCGATCTACCTGATGATTGTTGGTAGGTGACAGGTAAACCATGATCCTTATTTGTCGACCCCCAGAACCTGGATAGGAGAGGCAGCAGAGGTTGAATTTAGTGGGACCGATCTGTATTTTCCTCCTGCAGCAGCTGAAAGTAGGCTTCTCTTCCTCTCCCTCTTAATAATATTAATAATATTATTATTATTTAAGGTACTTGTATAGTGCTGTCAATTTTATGCAGCGCTTTACATATACATTGTACATTCACATCAGTCCTTGCCCTCAAGGAGCGTACAATCTAAGGTCCCTAACTCACATTCATATACTAGGGCCAATTTAGAGAGAAGCCAATTAACCTCCTGAGATCTGCGCTATAGCCGAATGACGGCTACAGCGCGGATCTACATTGCCGGGACGACGTCCTATGACGTCGTCCCGTGCACGAGCGGCCTGCACGCCCCCTGAAGGGCGCGCTTTGTAATCAGCAAGTCTGTGAGACTTGCGGGATCACAGATCCGAGTAACGGGTCACTTTGACTCCTTTGATTAGCCACAATATACACACCTCATTTAAAGTCCTGACCCTCTTTTTTATGTACCTGAATAGGGATGGAGATGCATGTTACCATGCATCTCATTTAAAGTCCCAAAAGCCCCTTCTATTGCAACAGATTAGGGATGGAGGTGTAGTGAGTAGTTTTTATCGTTGGATCATGACCCTCAATGTCCTCATATTAATTATGCCCGAACTTCCTTATGGGCAGTTCGTTTTTCTATCATATTTTAGTCCTCCTTCCATTCACCATTTTAAGACCAATGCACAAAAAATATATTTTTCTCTAACACTATGTGGCCTGTGTCTACATGCACACTGCCGGGTTGTTGGGCCAATTTTTTGCTGGGTTGTTGGACCGATTCTTGTTCATGTTTCCCTTTGACTCCTTCGATTAGCCACAATATACACACCTCATTTAAAGTCCAGACCCTCTTTCTTTATGTACGTTCATATGTTGTCTACATAGGGGTGGGCTCCACATTCATTTATTTTTTGGAGGGGGGTGTGTACCTTGCTTGCTCGGGGGTAACTTTATTTTCATTACATAGGGGATCAAAAATCCCCTAACATTTTCTTCTTGGGTTCTCTTTGAGACACCAGGGGTCATGGAGGCTGGGGAAATTGAAAGCTGAACCCAGAACTGACAATAATGCATGCCACTTAAGTGTTCATTATACTGTATAGCAAGGTGAGATCAACGAACTGAGGTTCAAAACTCTGTCCCCTCTACCCATTTGCATACCTTACAACTTTCTGAGATAAGAATGAGGGACACTTATTAGTAAAAGTATGTAGGCATAGGACACCCCCCCCCCCGCCATGCCCCCCCTTTAACCCCTTGCCGACCAGCGCACGACGATGTATATCGGCACAAAGGCACAGGTACGTCCCCTTTAAGATGAGGCATTGTGGTCGTCCGCGCGCCGTGTGCTCCGTGACTGCGGATTCTGCGTACTCCATGTACCTGGCGATCGTGTCACGGAGCGGAAGAACAGGGAGATGCCTTTGTAAACAAGGCATTTCCCCTTCTGCCTAGTGACATGACAGAGATCACTGCTCCCTGTCATCGGGAGCAGTTATCGCTGTCATGTGAGTAGTAGCCCCCCCCCCCAGTTAGAATTATTCCCTAGGACACACTTAATCTCTGGATCACCCCCTAGTGGTTAAGCCCTTCCCTGACTGTGTCATTTACACAGTAATCAGTGCGTTTTTATAGCACTAATTGCTGTATAAATGACAATGATCCCAAAATAGTGTCAAAAGTGTACAATGTATCCACCATAATGTCGCAGTCATGATAAAAATCGCAATTCACCGCAATTCACCAAAATAAATAATAATAATAAAAATGCCATAAAACTATCCCCCATTTTGTAGACGCCATATCTTTTGCGCAAACCAATCAATATATGCTTATTACCAAAAATATAAAATATCGGCCTAAACTGAGGAACAAATTACCTTTTTAAAAAAAAAAAAAATGGGGATATTTATTATAGCAAAAATTACAAAATATTGTGGGTTTTTTTTCAAAATTGTCACTTTTTTTATTTATAGCGCAAAAAATAAAAATTGCAGAGGTGATCAAATGCCACCAAAAGAAAGCTCAACTTTGTTTGGGTGCAACTACACACAACCGCGCAATTGTCAGTTAAAGCGACGCAGTGCCAAATCGCAAAAAGTGCTCTAGTCAGGAAGGGGGTAAAATCTTCCGGGGCTGAAGCTGTTAAAGGAGAATTGCACAAAAAAATATTGGTTAAACCTACAAGTGTATTTTTACCATTTACTATTCATTTATTTTGACTTTTGAAATTTACAAATGCAGTAATTTTGAATTGGATGAAAGGTTTAGCACTGTAAAACACTCTTTGATATGTAGTGCATTTTATATACAACTCCCTATAGGTTAATAATAATATATAACTATATAGATCAGACCAAAATGAGGGACAAATGAGGAAAGAGGGACTTTGTTCTGAATGAGGGACAGTCCCTTGAAATCAGGGACAGTTGGGAGGTATGCAGCTGCACCTGCCTGGGCCTGCAGGTTGGGTAGCGGAGCCCAGGAAACCTGGCGGGGGTTCCTGGAAGCGATCAGGCTTCTGTACAACCTCCTAAATGCTAGACATGTGAAATTCGTTTAGTTACAAATTCATTTTCCGTTCAAATTCGTTCATTCGCATCGTACGAATGAAGGAATGATTTAGTAAAAATTTTAACGAATAACGAATTATCGAATCGAATGAATATGAAAAACAACGAAAATATGAAATAATTAAATTAGAAACAACGAAACTACGAATGAATGAAAATCCGAAAAACGAAAACAGAAACAACGAAAATACCGAACAAAGATTCAAAAATAACGAAAATCAAAAATAACGAATACAAAATACGAAAATACGAATTTCGAATAAACAAAAATTAGACTAACGGAAAAACGAATCAATGAAAAAATAACTCTACGAAAATACGAACGAGTCCGAATACGAACACCGACGACTTACGAATTTACGAATCGTTACGAATCAACGGAAACGAACAGAAACAAAACTAAACTAAACAAATTTTTCTATTGTGCACATGTCTACCAAATGCTTCGACCTGACAGACAACATTCAGCTTGACAGATTTAAACTGTGGCAGCAAAAGGGTTTAACAGAAGTAGAAAAATAACTGATTTTACCAGTAAGATCAATAGTTTCATATACTAGGTTTATCTTAGATTTTTTTATATTTTTTATTTTTTATTTTTTCCCCATAGATCCACTTAAACACTACAAATTATAGCACAATTAGTCGCCCTCTATATTTTGTGGAAACATTCATTTAGAAAAATATTTTCCTTGTTTGATTATCAGCAAGACATACAAGCGCTTGTCTCATTTTGTTGATAGACCTGAAACCTCCCAGAGTGTGATTACATTTCTGTTCATCTGACCTTTTAAAATCCCCAGGCGTTTTCACATTTTTGGGAAGTGCCGTGATGTCCTCCTGTGCACTACTGCTAAATGTCAGCACTCAGCAGAAAAATTCAAATGCTTGTTTGTGTGGCGGTACTGTATTATCCATACTAAATTCTGCACTGATGGAGAGTATTCTATCCAATTATCTACAAAGATTTCTTCATATAAGTGAGTAGAATAGATAGGATCTGGCAAGCTAAAGCGGTTCTTCAGCCTTTTTAAAAAAAAGTATAATACTGTAGCTTCTAACGTAATAAAAGGACACTCACCTGTGAAGGGATCCAGTGCTGTGCTCACTGAATTACTACTTTGCTGGTTTTGGATACCTGGCATCAGCATGTTTTCTGTGGGCAGCCGGCTGTGATTCTTTGTGGCTTCACAGCCAGCTGCCCACTGAGCATAAGATGAACGAGCCACGCTGTGATTTATAAACTGGTCCCACAACATTCTTGGACTTACCACATGTCCCAGAAGGTAGCGGACCTGGGGAAGAGAACTTCCGGTGAATCCGCCCTCCTTTCCCCCAAGAAAGGGCCAAAAACAGAAAAGAGGGGAGGAGGGCATAAAGTGGAACTTCCCCTTTTAGTGTAAATTTAGTATATTGAAAGCCAAAACTTTTTTCTTTTTTTTATAGAGTAGGAGTAGGCTAAAACCCTGTAGTTTTTCCATCTGTGTCTTACTGAGGACATGTTTTTTCACATCCTTGTAAAGGGCGTTCTGTTTAATCTGTGTTCCCTTTTAGCCCTTCCCTTTCTTTTTATAAGGTTGGCAGAGGAGCTGGTCATGGTCCATGTGCAGAGAAGAGAGCAGCCATATAGAATGGAGAGCGTTGGAGGTCTTCCCTATTGGGGGGGGGGGGGGTTGGTAGACACCTGAAGGCCTGTAGAGGTTATATCCTGTGTGGCCCTGTTAGATGGCACAGGGCTAGCCTAAGGACTAGACCTGGAACCACCAAAAACACAAGACCTTGCAATGTGTGTAGTAAAGTAGTGTATTCTCCTGACGAGGCTCAATGGTGAAGATGTGCTTCGAACATGTGGTTGTATTAGAGCCTAATGAGAGAGGTGTCAGCCCTTCCTTCTCAAAGATGGCCGCTCAGCTGTTAGCTAATTGCCAGCTCCTTTCTCTCCACAGTTACTCACCTGTTGATGATATCCTGCTTGTCAGTCCTGTCTACTTAAGCTGTCCAGCCCAGATGATTTTTGCCTTCTCCTTGGTCACATCTCTAGAGACGCTCTTCTGTGTTCCTGTTAAAGACTTGCTTGACTGACATTCCTTCTGGCTCCAGATCCTGCTTGCTGTTCTACTACGCTCATCTCTGGCTCCCTGACGTTTTGGCTTGTCTGACTATACGTTCCGGTTCCTGAATTCAGGCTATGTTTTGACTAAGTTTACTCTACCTTTTTATTATTATTATTATTATTATTATTAAACAAATGTGATTTAACTGTACTTCTGTCTCAGTCTGACAAATGGTTTCTGACAATAAGGTTCCACTCCTTCTTTACAAACTACTTGTGTCGCTGTCCTAAACACAGTGATATTCTTCACTTTGTGCCCCCTGGCTGAAAGCATCTGGCTAGAACATCCTCGACTTGAGGGAAAGGAGGGGGCGGGGGGTGAGATACTTCCTTTTGAATCTACATGGAAGAATGTAAGAGGAATGAAATGAAAATCCGTTTCAAGAAGCCAGTTCTCATTTCCATAAACATCTCTAACATGTTACATAGTTGCATTGCCCATTGGTCTCTTTGCAGATGTCCGACATCTGCAGAGAGACCACTGGCAATGTAACCTGCAACATGTTCTTGAAAAGGGTTTTGTGTATGTTACAGCTACTTGAAAATGTTTTTTTTTTTTTTTTTTTCCTTCATTTCCTAGAGCTCTCCTTTAGGATCTCCTGTACAAATCCTGCTTGATGCTTAGAGAATTAAAGCATTTGAGGACTAATTAAGAGCGCATTGTTGAAGATGTTACACTCCATTTCTTGGCTATTTCGCACTAAAAAACTGTAACGTGTTCTCTAAACAGCAATTCCAAGATGTTGAATCTGAATAGAATTAAAATAAAAGGAAATGGGTTGTGTACTAGACACCTGTGTTTCAGAACACGCTTCACAGAGACAGAAGGAGAAGGCGGCCATTTCTTTTTTTTTTTTCAATTGAGTAATAAAACATGCATCATATATATCTGTAACATTAGAACAGATTAAAGCGGGGCTCCACTGCCTCCAACTTTTTATTTTTTTCTTGTGAAACCTAATTAGGCTTAGAAACTAATTAGGCTTTAAATTTGTTAATTACATGTTCCGTTTTTTTTACTTGTTGCTTTTTCTCAATAAAATAATGCTTTCTAAAAACAATATCGATAGTTGTCATCTTGCCTGTGGGCATGTGAAGCCCACAGGCATTCTCATCTTCGATTCAATGACGTGCATCTCCCAGAATTCAGCTGCCGTTCTATCTTAGATCTCGCTCATGCGCAGTAAGGTTTATATTGGAGCGCTGTCAAAGGCTTTGGTTGCCATTACAACGGGCGGCGGTGTCGGAAGTCCCGCCCTGTCGTGATGGCAACTGAGATAATGACGTCACTTCAGGGTTCTAAATCGCGTGATAACTCGCGCCAGGCCGCCGCACAGACTCCTGGGAACAAGCAAATAGGATCCCAGGAGACAGTGCGGCACAAAAGGAAGTGTCGACAGCAACCCGGCAGCAACCCCGCCCATATCCGCAATCCCCAGAACCCGGAAATAAGCAGGATATCCATGAAAACAAAGGTAGATATAAAAAAAAGTCAGTTTTATATTTAAAAGAGCAAAATAATATTCGGGAGCTTTTGTTTATAAATCGGGTGGAGCTCCGCTTTAAGGTTCTGGATCATAAAACATTACACAGCTAGTCGGAATTGTGTTGAATATATTCAAAATGTGAATTTTGTAAAACAAGGTATTGCAGTCAGGGCTGGGCCCAGCCCTTCCTTCTCTGAGCTGGCAGCTCAGCTGTCGGCTAATTGCCAGCTCCTATCTCTCCACAGTGGCTGACCTGTTGATGATCCTGCTCATCAGTCCTGCTCATCGGTCCTGCCTACTTAAGGCCCCTTTCACGTATGTCCGTATTTCATCCATCCGTTTTCGGATGAAATACGGACATACATGCATGCCTATGGGATAGCGGGTGTCAGCGTATGAGCATCCGCTGACACCCGATATCGTCCGCCTCCACTATGGTCCGATTCTGCAGACGGAGGAAAACCCTATTTTTCCATCCGTCTGCAGAGCGGATCGGATGAACACGGACAGGCGGTCCGTGTTCATCCGATCCCCCATAGAGGAGAGCGGAGATCTGACAGGGCGGTCCCTGCACCCGCCGGCTCAGCGGGGATCAGCGGAGCGATCTTCACTGACTGACTGAGGGAACATGGAAGAAATGGGGAAGGTCCAGCTAGTACTAAAACAAATAGCCCTAAACAGGAGGGGGGAACCAAAATCGCATAGTAAACAAATGGTAGTGGTCCAAAACCACCATTAAATGTCAGCATAGTACAAAACAATAATAACCTCATGCAGTTTGATAACTATTTAACTATAATTATACATAAAAGGGCGACAGAACAAAAAGTTTTGAATATACAATTTAGTTTACATTCCCCTCTACAGGTAGTAGCATATAACCCTTTGTGCTCCTAGCTAAGAGACCCTCATTGTCATTAACAGCTCAGGGTCTCCCATAGCAATGTAGTTCCTGATCATTTGATCTGAATAGGGCACATAAAAAAACAATTGTTCTCTGTGTTCTTGTGCTGAGCATGTGTTGATCATTGCAGGTCAATGGACATGTGAATGAGACCGAAAACTGAAGATCAGTCTTAAATCTGTAATTGAAAAATTAAACAAGAATTCTGGTCACCATGGGAAATAATGCCAGTTTGGTGCTAGTGTTTTCTTTCAATTAAAGCGGAACAAAATACATCAATTTGATGATTTCCCAAAACATTTGCAGCCAAGGTATGCGATTAATGATAACTGTCACAGGTGCTCTGAACTGAAATTCCAAACCATCAAATTGTCAGAAACCATAAAATCAGACCGAGATAGAAGTACAGTTTCAATCACACGTGTTTAATAATAAAAGTGAATGGAACAAACGTAGTGAAAACATAGCCAGAGTTCAGGAACCGGAATTGATAGTCAGACAAGCCAAACGTCAGGGAGCCGGAGATGAGCGTAGTCAAACAGCAAGCAGGATCTGGAGCCAGAAGGGATGTCAGCCAAGCAAGTCTTTTAACAGGATTCCAGGAGAGCGTCTCTGTGATGTTGACTAAGGTGAAGGCAGAGATCCTCTGGGCTGGACGGCTTAAGTAGGCAGGACTAACTAGCAGGATATTATCAGCTGAGTAACTGTGGAGAGATAGGAGCTGGCAATCAGCTGACAGCTGAGCGGCCAGCTCAGATTAGGAATGGCTGAGCCCAGCCCTGACACAAATGTCTGGTGCCATAACTGATCACATGTGCAGCACCATGGCAAATGCAGAATCTAATATGGCACCGTCCTTGACCATAAAGTATAGGACATTGCGGCATGTGGACTAAATACCAACTCGCTAACTGTGGCCACTGCAAGTAACAGAGCCACATGGGTTCTTTATCAAAATGTATTCAATTTATTTGAATAGCATCAAAGTTATTAAAAATGTTCATATGGTAAGACGTCCTGGCAAAGCTGAGTTGCGCTTTCACAGCGAAATGTGTTGACATTGGCACATAGTGACGTCACTCTGGCCATGACCCCCCAGACATCCTGGGGTCTCAGGAACTCAGTGGCTTCTTAGCATGGAGGTTCCTGTATGTGGTAAACATTACTAGTATTTCTATAGCAGTTTACCTTTTGCCCATCCACTATCAACAGATTAACATCTCTTAGCACAATGTCCCATTCTAAGAAAAGGGTACATCTCTAGGCAAAACCTTTTTTTTATTTTTTTTGGATGAAGTGAGAAAGGGTTTTTATTGTCTGTGGGGTAGATTTACTAAAACTGGTGAACTCAGGATCTGGTGCAGTTGTGCATAGTAGCCAATCAACTTCTAACTTGTTCAATTAAGCTTTGGTAATAAAACCTCAAAGCTGATGGGTTACTATGCAGAGTTGCACCAGATTTTGCACGCTCCAGCTTTTAGTAAATAGCTCCCTGTGTCCCCAGTGGGGAGATTCACCCTGTTTATTGTTATCACGGGGAGTGAAAGTAAAAGAAAATACCACATTTTGGGTTTTCATCAGAAGAGGAATAGAGGAAACCTTTCCGGTGAAGACACAAGTTCTGGTGACAACCAGAGATTTTTCTCACTTCCTCTTTTGCCTATGGCAAAAGAAGTAAAGGGAAATTTCACGAATGGGACACAGTTGGAACAAGAAAAAAAAAAAAGTTATCTTCCCTTAATCTTATCCAAATGATAAAAAATAAAAATTTCTTCTATTAGAATGTATCTGACAAACATGACCTTGGTTGAGAACCAACCCATATTCCCGTGTTTCTCACTATAATATGAGCCAACATGAAACATGAAACAAGCACGGTGGGGCCCAGATCCTATGTTGGAGAACACAAGTTAAGTTTCTCCTAACCCAGGCATAGATGTCTGCACTGTGTCCCAACCAAACAATAGGCTGCTTTCACACTGAGGTGCTTTACAGGCGCTATAGCGCTAAAAATCGCACCTACATAGCGCCTGTAAAGAGCCTCTCCTCTCATTTAAGTGTGCTTTCACACTGGAGTGGTGTGCTGGCAGGACGCCAAAAAAAGTCCTGCAAGCCGCATTTTTGAGGTGCTGTAGGAGTGGTGTATACACCACTCCTATAGTGCCCCTGCCCATTGAAATCAATGGGCAGCGCCACCCAAGTGACGGCAAAGCGATGCTGCAACATACAATGCTCAGCATAAATGAGTACACCATGAGCCCAACAGATTTGTCAGAAAACCTTTACTTTCCTTTCAGAATCAACATTTTCTATGGGACACTATATTATAAAAGGGCGTTATTGTAAAAAAAAAAAAACTTTCGATTTCATGCTGTCGGCAATGACACCACATAGAAGAGAAATATCACAAGGCCTGAGAAAGAAAATAATTTCTTTACAAAAAAAAGGTGAAGGCTACATGAATATCAGCAAAGCTTTACTTATCAAAATACTGTAGCAAAAGTGATACAAAAATGTAACAAAGTTGGAACTGCAAACCTCTCACAAAGGCGTCCAGGCCATCCACGGTAGTTAAGACCTCGATAGGAGCATCTTCTGATAAGAGTTGAAGAAAACCACCATGGAAGTTCACTGTAGTTAGCTAAAGAAGTAGAAAGCAAAGCTGGGGTGATAGTTTCCCGTAACACAATACAGCGTACACTGCAGAGAAATGGCATGCATGGGTGTCATTAACAAGCGAAGTCTCTCCGAAAGCCAATGCACAATAAAGCCCACCTAGAATTTGCCAGGGCCAATGCTGAAAAATTAAGACTACTGGGACTCTGTACTCTGGAGTGATGGGACCAAGATAAATGTTTTTGATGGCTTCAAAACTGTCGGGTGTTGCAAAGGTGAGTACAAAGAGAAATGCATGGAGCCTACAGTGAAACATGGTGGTGGCAGATTTTGTAATCTAAGTTATATTATCAAACTTGCTAGCTTTCCTATAAAATGTTTTATAAAACTGTCATGTCAAAATTTTGGAAATTGTTCTTGTGTTCATTGAGATATTGATTAAAATCTTACTTTTCAAAAGGGGTGTACTCATTTATGCTAAATCCTGTGTGAATATACAGTATCTCACAAAAGTGAGTACACCCCTCACGTTCTTGTAAATATTTTATTATATCTTTTCATGTGAAAACACTGAAAAAATGACACTTTGCTACAATGTAAAGTAGTAAGTGTACAGCTTGTATAACGGTGTAAATTTGCTGTCCCCTCCAAACTAACTCAACACACAGCCTTTAATGAATTGGGCCCAAAGTGTCTATATTTTGTGTGGCCACCATTATTTTCCAGCACTGCCTTAACCCTCTTGGGCATGGAGTTCACCAGAGCTTCACAGGTTGCCTCTGGAGTCCTCTTCCACTCCTCCATGATGACATCACGGTGCTGCTGGATGTTAGAGACCTTGCGTTCCTCCACCTTCCATTTGAGGATGCACCACAGATGCACCACAGATGCTTAATTTCTTTAGTGTTGTCACATGAAAAGATATAATAAGATATTTACAAAAATGTGAGGCGTGTACTCACTTTTGTGAGATACTGTATATACACACAAATGCACACAGTATATACTGTATATCGGGAGTCTGCAACCCATAGATTGCGGACAGGTGACTGGTATATTGTGGTCTGGGCTTGCTGGCCCTCTATTCCAGACCATCAAACAGAGTGCAATGCAGAGGGCCTACTTGTAAAGTTGGAGCTGTAATAGGGAGCAAGAGCCGCATAAGCTGATGCCTCTAATGTAGTGCTGGCTCCTGTCCCATGTGGAGTGATACCAACTGCAGTCCACTTTTTATCCCGACTAGTGGTCTCCAGAGTGGTGCCAGCAGCAGGAAATGGCGATATGTTGCATTCTCGCCACCTGATTTAAACCCACGATTGCTGTGCAGTGCACGCGATTTGCGACATGGTAGTATGGCTCTTTAAGGTTACCTACCCCTGCAGTTTATTACATAGTGTGTGTATGTGTGTGTGTATATATGTGTGTGTGTGTGTGTGTATATATAATAATATTGTTGGGGGTTAGCCATATCTCCCAACCTTTGATTTTCAGAATGAGGGACACTTGAGGGAGAAAGCGACAGATGGCGCGCTACATGCACTGTGACAAAATTGGGTGTGGTCAAATGCTTCACAGTGGGAGGGGCTTAATGCGCGTAGTTGGGGTTCACAAGTGCATTTACATACATTGTACCTAGTGCTCTCCTGAGCCCTGCACTGACTGCAGGTTTCTGGAGTACCTTTTGCATAGGGAACCGGTTTCTGGAGTGTTATGCAGAGGGTGCAGGGTTCTGAAGTTACATACAGAGTGCAGGGTGCTGGGGTGTGTTATGCACAAAGTGCAGGTTTCTGAAGTTGCGTACAGAGTGCAGGATTCTGTAGTGTTTTATGTACAGAGTGCAGGAGAGTGTTGGGCACAGTGCATGGTTCTGGAGTGCGTTGCGTACAGAGTGCAAGGGTTCAAGAGCACTAGGTACAGAGTGAAGTCATCCATTCACATATCACTATTGCCCTTCTCCTCAGCTATAACTTCTGCACCCCCCTTCCTCCCTACACACAACTAGGAATGAGCCGAACACCCCCGGGTTCGGTTCGCACCAGAACCTTCGAACGGACCGAAAGTTCGCGCAAATTTTCGAACCCTATTCGTTACAATGGACGCGAACGTTCGAAATCAAAATTGCTAATTACAACGGCCAATATGCATGTTAATGTCATAAAACAGGTTTGGGGACCCGGGTCCTGCCCCAGGGGACATATATCAATGCAAAAAGAACTTTTAAAAACTAACGTTTTTTCGGGAGCAGTCATTTTAATGATGCATAAAGTGAAAAAAAAAAAGTGAAATATTCCTTTAAATATGGTACCTGGGGGTGTCTAAAGTATGCCTGTGAAGTGGCATGTGTTTCCCGTGTTTAGAACTGTCCCTGCACAAAATGACATTTGTAAAGGAAAAAAAGAAGCCATTTAAAACCACTTGCGGCTTTAATGTCATGTCTTGTCCTGGCCATATGGCTGAAAATCCTTGAGAAAAATGGCATGGACAGTCACTCAGCATCAGCATAGGCAGTCTTGAAGGGATGTGACATTATAAATTATTCAGTTATATCCGCTTCAGGTGCCTGGTAGCTGGTGGTGATCCAAGACTGATTCATTTTTATGAAGGTCAGTAGATCAACCGAGTCGGTGGACAGGCGCACCCTGTGATCGGTGACAAATCCTCCAGCAGCACTGAATGTGCGTTCGGAAAGAACGCTGGATGCAGGACAGGCCAGTAGCTCAATTGCATACTGTGCAAGCTCTGGCCAGTGATCCATCCTTAAGACCCAGTAAGCCAGAGGATTTTCGGTGGGAAAGGTGTCCAAGTCTGACCTTGCCCCTAGGACGCTGGCGATGGTTGCTGGAACCGATCATACCTTGGGGCTGCGGACTAAAAAATTGTCTGAACGCAGCGGTCAGACGTCCACCTTCCCCACCGCTCCTTCTGCTACTGACCGAAGCCTCAGCAACTCGTCATCCAGGACCAGGAGTTTGTAACCTCCCAGTTTCTGGGAATGCGTTGCACAGACCTTTCTGCAAGGCCTCCCTGAGATGTCTCATCCTCTGCTCCCTCTGCGACGGCAAGATAAGGTCCGCAACCTTACCCTTGTACCGTGGATCAAGGAGAGTGGCCAGCCAGTAATGGTCCCTCTCCTTGATCCGATGAATACGAGGATCCTTCCGCAGGCTTTGCAGGATCAGGGAGGCCATGCAACGTAGGTTAGCTGAGGCATTCGGTCCGGAGCCTTCTGGGTCACTGAGGACGACATGATCGCCAGCCACCTCCTCCAAGCCATGTACAAGTCCACTGGTTTGTTGGGACTGTACATCATCCCTAAAAGACTGCTGCTGCTGATGCTGAGTGCCAAGCTCCACCTCCATGCTCACACAATCCTCCTCCGCCTCCTCCTCCTCCTCCTCCTCCTCCTCATCCTCTTCCTGTGTGATGGGTGGGACAGAAGGAACACTGTCTGGATAAAGGGGGCCTTGAGAGGCAAGGAAGTCCTCCTCTTCCTGTCTCTGTTCTGCCTCAAGTGCCCTGTCCATTATCCCACGCAGCGTATGCTCCAACAGGTGGACAAGAGGTTCAGTGTCACTGATGCATGCACTGGCACTGCTCACCATCCTCGTGGCCTCCTCAAATGGTGACAGGACAGTGCATGCATCCCTGATCATGCTCCACTGGCGTGGGGAAAAAAGCCAAGCTCCCCTGACCCTGTCCTGGTGCCGTAGTCGCAAAGGTACTCATTGATGGCCCTCTGCTGCGTGTGCAGTCGCTGCAACATGGCCAACGTTGAGTTCCACCTGGTGGGCATGTCACATATTAGGCGGTTCTTGGGCAGGTTCAACTCCTTTTGCAGCTCAGCCAGCCGAGCACTGGCATTATACGATCGGCGGAAATGCACACAGACTTTCCTGGCCTGCCTCAGGACATCCTGTAAGCCTGGGTACCTGCCCAAGAACCGCTGCACCACCAGGTTGAGGGCGTGAGCCCTACAGGGCACATGGGTGAGCTGCCCCTGTCGCAGGGCGGAGAGGAGGTTGGTGCCATTGTCAGAAACCACCATTCCTGGCTTAAGCTGGCGTGGCGTCAACCACCTCTCGGCCTGCCCCTGCAGAGCTGCCAGAACCTCTGCCCCAGTGTGGCTCCTGTCCCCCAAACACACCAGCGCAAACACGGCATGGCATCTTTTTGCCTGCGTACTCGCGTAGGCCCTTGTACGCCTACGGAGCACCGCTGGTTCCGAGGACAGAGCACTCAAAGAGGCCATGGAGGAAGAAGAAGAGGAGGGGGTGGAGGAGAGAGGTGTGTCACAACCAGTAGTAGCATTTTGGAGGCGTGGTAGCGGAACAACCTCCAACACTACTGCACCTTGTCCTGCATCCCTCCCAGCTGCCAATAGAGTGACCCAATGGGCCATGAAAGACAGATAACGTCCCTGTCCATGCCTGCTGGACCATGAGTCAGCGGTAATATGCACCTTACCGCTGACCGCCCTGTCCAGCGAGGCATGGACATTGCCTTCCACATGCCGGTTGAGAGACGGAATCGCCTTCCGTGAGAAAAAGTAGCGTTTGGGAACCTGCCACTGAGGAACCGCACATTGAACAAACTCACCGAAGGCGGTCGTGTCTACCAACTGAAAAGGTAGCAGTTGAAGTGCTAGCAATTTAGCCAAGCTAGCATTCAACTGCTGGGCATGTGGATGGCTGGGAGTATACTTCTTTCGACGGTCCAGCAGCTGGGGCAGGGAAATTTGCCTGCTACAATCTGACGTCGGTGTACTGCAAGTACTTGGTTGTGACGCACCTAATTCTACACCTTCAGTCCTCTCAGAGCAGCTTTCAGAGAGGACTGAAGATATAGTGGGGATGGAGATCCCAGCTGATGAGGAGCAAGGAGAGGTCCGCTTTGTTCTTTGGTGTGGGTCTTTAATGTGCGCTTTCCAACGAGCTGAATGGCAGGTCGACATATGTCTGGTCATGCTTGTGGTGCCCAAGCGGCTGTTGTTTTGGCCACGCGAGATACGCTTGAGACAAATATTGCAAATAGCAGTAGTGCGATCTGATGTACTCGTCTCAAAAAAGGCCCACACCAAAGAACTTTTGTGATAACGTGCAGAGGCAGCGCCCTGCACAGGCAGAGCTCTGCGGTGTGATTCAGTTGGTGTGCTGGCCTCTAGCTGGCCTCCGGAGGGCATCCTGCCTCATTGGACATGTGCCGCCGCATCCTCCTCCTCCTCCTCCTCTCTCCCTTCAGGCACCCACGTGGAGTCAGTGACCTCATCATCCCCTCCCTCTTCACCACTAGAGCAAACCTGGCAGTAAGCTGCAGCTGGTGGAACATTACTGCCAGATTGCTGTCCTTTAGCATCCCCTCTCTCTGCACGCACACTACTGCCTTACTCAAGCTGGGTATCATCATCCGAGCCTTCAAATCGTTGGGCATCCTCCTGGAGCATGTACCCAACACTGTGCTCAAACAGTTCGGGGGACTCCTCAGGAGGACATGGTGGGTCTAGGGAAGGGGTGCCTGATGATGCCATTGAGTGCGCGTTGGCAGCTGCTCTGCCAGTACCCTGAGCCTGGGTGAGAGAGGATGAGGAGGATGAGGAGGGCTTGGTCATCCATTCTACCAAGCCTTTGGCATGATGCGGCTCAACATGTCCAGCTGCCGAAAACAAAGACAAGCGTGTCCCATGGCCACGTGCTGATGACTATGCACGACCACGACCAGCACTGTTGTCTCTAGAAACAGAGCCTGCTTGCCCTGTGTTCCTGCCTTGGGACTGTCTGCCTCTCCTTGGCGGTCTTCCAGCCATTGTAGTGGGTAGTGTATATTGTGCTGGAGTCACACAGCACACACACTCACTCCTGCAGATGGATGCCTTAGATGACAGAAACAGGGCCTTATGGCAGATAGAGGCTGCCTTAGATGACAAAAACTGGGCTGACACACACACTAGCTCCTATGTGTGCTGACACACACACACACACACTAGCTCCTATGTGTGCTGACACACACACACACACACTAGCTCCTATGTGTACTGACACACACACACTAGCTCCTATGTGTGCTGACACACACACACACACACACTAGCTCCTATGTGTGCTGACAACACACTATAGGTCCTATGTGTGCTGACAAAAAAATATAGCTCCTATGTGTTCTCACAACACACTATAGGTCCTATGTGTGCTGACAAAAAAATATAGCTCCTATGTGTGCTCACAACACAATATGGCTCCTATAAATCCCTGCCTGCCTGGGATGGGACAGAAGGTTGGGACAGAAAGTTGGGGTGCAATGCTGTTCTAACAGCACTGCGATTGGTGCTACTGCAATGCTGTGCTAACAGCACGCACACACCAGACTAATCCCCAGCAGTAGATAATGTCACACTCAGCACAGCAGTGCAATCAGCAGCAATGATCAGTATTGAATGACTCAGAGTCAGCAATGGTTTAGCAAAGAAGAAATCAATCAGCAGACTGCTCTTCTAAAAGCCGGAACACATGTGCCCTGGGCCGACGGCGTGGCGGCCTTTTATAGAGTGGGGCGTGTACTAAAGCCCCTGAGCTTTAATTGGCTACAGGCGTCCTGCCTGTAGCCAATTATTGCTCTCCTCGCTGCTGGCGCTGTGATTGGCCAAGCATGCGGGGTCACAGTGCATGCTTGGCCAATCATCAGCCAGCAATGCACTGCGCCGGCCGCAATGCATTGCGGGCCGCTCGCATCACACGAATGTGATGCGAATGGCCCAAATAGTTCTGGGCTCGCCGAGCGCGCGAACGCCCGGTGCTCGATTCGAACGTGGGTTCGAATCGAGCACCGGGCCCATCCCTACACACAACACACACACACTTTTGTAAAAGCAGCACCTTTCTGTAGATGGCTCTTAGAAAGGAGATAAGAATTAGGGTGCAGCTCATCTCCCTCGTCAGTCAGCCAGTCCAGCACTTGTCTCGACTCTAGTGCTGAGTAAGGAGGCTGTTGAAGTCAGGCTTCTGTGTTTAAGTGAAAGTGGTAAGCTGACTTTGTGTAGGGCTAACCGAGGCTGAAAAAACCCTGGTGGAGGAGAATAAACAACTGATCCTGACCCTCTGCATCCCTCCCTTTCCTTATACACTAGCTTGACAGAGCGGTGGGTCTGGGTAGCAGTCCCACCCATACCCGACATCACACTTTGGATTTGACAGCTGAAGACTCTCATCGAGGCTGCACAGTGCACATCCAGCTGGCTTGCTAGCCAATCCCTGGCTGTGCTTGATGTGCACACTGCACAGGTCCTATTGAGCCAGAACTTAACATGTAATTAATAGCATTATGCATGACAAAGCCCCTGTAAGGCGGGACAGAGGTGTGAATTCAGTCCTGCCCAATCCGAGACTGTTGGGAGGTATGGGTTAGCTCAATGGGGGATCACCTTCCCTGGGAAAAAGTTTAGTCCAATTGGTAGATCTTCTTAAAATCTGACTTATAGCCAGTTTTTTTTTTTTTAAAAGGTTGCATAAAAATCAGATAAACAAAACAGAAAATAAATCCTCACCATGCAGGCACTAACTAAACAGTTCAGGATCCTAACTCGCAGATGAAGGGCTTCTTCCAATCACCCACAAAACAAAGATAATGCAAACCTTTTCCTGTCTTTTACAAAGCAGACATCACATCAGTAGCTCTCTCAGGTATGGGCTCCTGAGTCCCAGGCCAAGAGCAATTCTTTGCTCCAGTCCTTGTTTATACCACCTGTTGGACACACGTGGACCGCAAAATCTGGTCTGGAACCAACCCTGAAACATAAGGCCAGGAGGGTGCAGTGCAATTGTAATTGGGTTGCCACGCCCTCTGCCTATATAAGAGCGGCCAAAACTGAAGAGAGGTCATATGGTGGGTGTCATGATGGACATCGAGGGACACTATTTTTTTTATTTTTAAGGAAGGATTTTTCAAAAACTGTTTCCCGCGTTTCTTTCTTTTTGACCCTTTTTTGGTAAATGGGTACGATGTACCGATACCCATTCACATGGGGGGGGGGTGGGATCTGGGGTTCCCCTTGTTGAGGGCATGGGGCCTGGTATGGTTCAGGAGGAGGGGCAACTCGCTCGTCCCCTCCCTTTCCTGACCTACCAGGCTGCATGCTGGGATAAGGGTCTGGTATGGATTTTGGGAGGGGGAACCTACGCCATTTTTTTTTAACTTTATTCTATTTGCCGATTATCCATTCTTTTTTTTATACTGTACAGTGCCTTGGGCTGCCACTTACAATGAATGGCACCTCAACCCCCCACACATAGAGTTGGTGCATTGCCATGTTATGTAGGAATATGCATTAATGCGTGCATTTTACGGCGTGCTGCCGCAGTGCACAAGTGTGCATGGGCCTTGACTATATAAGATTAAACATATTCTATATTGTCAAAAGTGTATAAACCGCTCCCAAACCACCCCTGCCCATTGCATTGAATGGGCAGCGCTTCCGAAGTGCCTAAAAAAACCCGCTAAGGATGTGCCGTAGCACAGGCATTATTAACCCCTTGGGTATTAAAAACATCCTGAAAAAGAAAGCGCCGCTAAAACCGCAGTAAAGTGCCGCTAAAACGAGCAGCGCTTTACTGCTAACGCAGAGCGGCCCCAATGTGAAAGTAGCCTAAGTTTTCCCTAATATTAAATTTGGCCTTGCTGGTTAATTTCTAAAAGAAGGATGCTGAACCCCCGGAGATCTTTGATAACTCTCATATTATTCAGGTAGGTCTCCACTCCTCAGAGGTTGTCTGCTCCGGATTACATAGTATCAGTGGGGAAAAGTGCTTGCTGTGTCACTTTGTGTAGGTAATTCAGTAAACGCAGGGGCCCGCCAAGGCCCACCCTGGGCACTCTGAGTGTCCATTTTTACCTACACAGAGTGACGGGGCAAGCACACTGTAAAAGCAGCAGATGGTAATGGGGGGGACCCAGGTCAGCTTTTGCATCGGGGCCACAAGCTACGCCTCTGGTCCTGACCTAAACCCGATAGAACACCTTAGGGATGAATTCGAGCGGGGACTGAGAGCCAGGCCTTCTCGTCCAACATCAGTGCCTGACCTCACAAATGCACTTCTGGGGAAAAATGGTCAAACATTCCCACACTCCTAAACCTTGTGGACAGCCTTCCCAGAAGAGTTAAAGTTGTTATAGCTGCGAATGGTGGGCCAACTCAATATTGAACCCTACGGACTAAGACTGGGATGCCATTTAACGTTCATGTTCGTGTAATGACAGGTGTCCCAATACTTTTGACAATATAGTATATATTGTGTTATTTAAAAATTATAATTCATTCTGATACAGATATTTTAACTATTATGTATCTCTTTGCATGGAGCTCTTTAAACTATATGCAACATGACATTCTTGTTTTTGCACATTTTAGCGCCACACTAGAGTTGCCACCTCATTCCTTTAACCTCAAACACATATTAATTACACAGGTTCTGTGGCTGATTAAGGTGGTAATTAAACTCACTACTGCCTTATCTGCATTAAATTAGCCTTAGAACCTGTGTAATTCATATGTGTTCAGGTTTAAAGGGATGAGGTGGCAACCCTATGCCACACACAATGTTTTTAAACGGAGGCCGACTCATGCATGACTTCTAAATGTCAGTGAATTCCACCTGGGCTTGTTGTTTAGTACATTCCTGCATTGCGCCCTCTCCTTATTACAGGAAAGCAAGCTGAACACATTGTCAAATCCTATCTGAGCACAGACAGCGCAGGCCTTGCTTATCACAGTAAGTGACAAGCCAGTGGGGACTATAGAGGACCTTGAGGTTCTTTGTTGCACTGTTACCACCTCCGGCACAGATAAACGGACCCCATCAGTCATTCGCTAAGTCTTAACAGACAAGCTGTGATTTTTCTTCCAATAAGACGTTTAAGACAGCGGAGCGGAGCACAGGCATTATTTAATACCAGCACGTACGGGCGCGCTTGCCAGTTCATTACCACGTTTAAATCGACTAACCAGGTGTTAGCTCTTCAGGGATACCAGGGATGGGAGGACGTGTTACAGAGCTGATTTTGCGGCTATCGAGGCTGCCTTGTCGGTCTATCACCTGTGTAGGAAACAATCCTTGACAACTGTTACACATTTGTTTGTATGTCCATCACGGTGTGCCCGGGTGGATTGTGGCACATTTCAGGTGTTAATAATACAACATGGTTTCCTACTGTTTGGTTTCCCTTTGTAATCTGCCTGGTACATCCAGTGCTGTCGCAGATGCCAAGATGTGCAAACTATTAACAAACGCTATTAATTCTAAGAAGGTGCGCCTCGGCACATTACATCAGACATTCTAAGAGGAAGAGGGAAAACAAGTACAACCCCGATTTCCCAAAAAGTTGGGAGGCTGTGTAAAATCTACAGAAGGTGCGCACACTAGCGCTGTGCATTATTCAGTAAAAAAACAATAAAAAAATCTGCATTTTTGATCAGTAATTTGCATATTGTACAGAACGCGAGAATAAATTTGTGCGAAAATCGTAGCTCCCGACTGTCCCTGATTTGGAGGGACTGTCCCTCCGTCCCTCATTCCTCCTCATTTGTCACTCATTTTGGTCTGATCCATATAGTTTATATATAAATGTATATATAAAAAGTATATAAAATGCACTTTTTATCTATCAAAAAGTGTTTTCCAGCACTAAACCTTTCATCTAATTTCTAAATTGCTTCATCTGTAAATTCCAAAAGCCAAAAATAAAAGGAATAGTAGTGGTTTAAAAAAGCACTTGCGGGTTTAATCACTTCAATACAGGGCATTTTCACCCCCTTCCTGCCCAAGCCAATTTTCAGTTTTTGCATTTTGAAACTTAAATTTTTATCATTTTTTTCCCCACAAATGGAGCTTTCTTTTGGTGGTATTTGATCACCCCTGCGGTTTTTATTTTTTGCGCTATAAACAAAAGAAAAGCGATAAGTTTGAAAAAAACCACAATATTTTTTACTTCTTGCTATAATAAATATCACAAAATTTTTTTTTCCTCAGTTTAGGCCGATATGTATTCTTCTACATATTTTTGGTAAAAAAAATCACAATAAGCGTATATTGGTTTGCACAAAAGTTATAGCGTCTACAAAATAGGGCATAGTTTTATGGCATTTTTATTATTATTATTTTTTTTTACTAGTAATGGCGGCGATTTGTGATTTTTATCGTGACTGCGATATTGTGGCGGACACATCGGACACTTTAGACAACATTTTGGGACCATTGGCATTTATACAGCGATCCATGCTATGAAAATGCATTGATTACTGTATAAATGTCACTGGCAGGCAAGGGGTTAACACTAGGGGGTGATCAAAGGGTTAACTGTCCTAATGAGTGATTCTAACTGTAGGGGAGGAGACCGATTGGTGTTCCTCTGTACTAGGATCACAGATCCACGGTCCTGCTCGGTTAACGGGCAATCGCGAGTGCCCGGCGGATTATCGTGGCCGCCGGGCACGCGCATCGGGTCCCGAGTGGCCAGGCGGCCGAGAAGCCCAGGACGTCATATGATGGGAGATCCCATCTGCGGACATCATATGACAATGGGCGGTTATTGAAGTGGTTAAAAAATCTTGTTTTTTTTGTACAATTCTCCTATAAGGGGGTGTGGCAAGAGGTGTGTCCTATGCCTGCATACTTTTGCGGATAGGTGTCCCTCATTCCCATCTCAAAAAGTTGGGAGGTATGTGAAAAGGCACAAAATTGCACACACAGCCGCAAAAAATGCACAAAGTGCGCAAAAATACGTGCAAATACTTGCAAAAAGGACGCCTCAAATTACGTCTGTAAAAGTAGATGCTCAAAACAGGAGTATCATGTGCAAGAGGCTTTAGTCTGGTTGAAAAAAGACACAAGTCTATCTAGTTAGAAATATAGGTAAGTGATGGCAGAAAAAGACTGCGCAGTCCATCGAGTCTGCCCATTTATTTATTTATTTTTTTGTTTTGTTTTTGTAGCCGGGAGCAGACTACAGTTATTTGACCTTGCAGACTTGTCTTTTGCCATCTCGGGCTGTTCCTGTATCCCCCTACTGCTGGGCTTGTATTTCTTGCATCACACTACTGAGTCTGCAAGAAAGCCTTGTGGGAACTGTAGTTAAACAAGCAGAAATTACTGAACTCCTGAACTGTCCAGTGTCCACAGACTACATCTCCCAGCTAGCAATTGGCTTCAGGGAGAACTCTGGGAGAGGCTATAAAACATTGTGCCAGGCAGGCCCACGCGCTCTTGCTTCCTGGATCCCATTGTGTGAGCACCATCTCGCTGTGTGAGGAAACTGTGACCTACCACGGGGTGCACAGCCTACAGCTCCAGCACCAGAGGGTCAGGACGTCGCCCACTTCCAGAAGGACACTCAGCAGCAGAGCAGAATGCTGAGGAACCGTCTGGGTCACTGAGGCAGCAGACAGATCGGCATCTCTGTCTATCTGCAGCAAGGAGATTTGTTTGATTGTCCTCCAGCACCAGGAGGCTGCTGAATGCTATCAGTATTGATGAGAGGGCATTTGCCCACAGATTCCATTGCCTGTCATTAATACTACTCACATTTACCTGAATTTTAAAAAAGATTGCTATAATCAGAACCAGACACTTTGCTTTGTTTACTATTGTGACGAAGCGCGGGTGTCAGATCCCTGCCCTCCTTGCTAACTCACGCCGAAGGCCTGGCCAACCTCACACCAGGCTGTCGCTTACGTAACAATGCTACTCTCAGCTGCACCCAGCACAAGGTTTTTCCAGCTTGCGGAACCACAATCTAGGTGCCAGCAGCCTGAGAGCGATTTGTCACTAAGCTAATTACGCAATTAACCCTTTAACTGCCACCACCCCCATTTTTAAAAGACAGAACCGGGGGAGACTCGTAATTTTAGCAATATCAATTATGATTTTAGAATAAGCGCCTGCAACACATGCCACCACAGACAGGTCTGCTCAGAGGCCTTACTCTACAACAGTAGCGCTCTTTAAGAGGCAGGTTCGTTTATAGCTTGCATTAAAAGCTTTAGAGATGAGGTTAACCCTTTTCAACATAAGGGTTTACTATGAAAAGGTCAAAGTTGGTGCAAATAAAACATTTACAGAAAAAAGATGTTTCAAAGAGATAATGACAATATACAGTCGCAAAGAAATAAGGTAGAATCGGGAAAGAAGAATACTTGCAATTAATGTCCAAGGGTTGATCAGAGTTAGATCGATGAGCTGGGTTCTCAAACTTGGCAGATGTTCCTGCTTGGATGGTAAAAGGAGAACTGACCATTGTCTTGGCAGGTCCTCTTTTCTGTCAGATCAAAGGGGTGTTGACAGCGACCAGTGACCAATCGTCTGGTCATCGTGTTTCGGGGTTGGTTGCCAGGAGGTGTCTACACTCGGGTGTCCCAGGTACACTTTGAAATTGTGATACATATTTATATCTCTGCATCTATAGTTTACAGACTTCAAATATCCATATTATTATTCAGCGTGAGATTTCCTTCAAAACAGATATAAACATGCCATGTCTCCAATGTCTAGTTTACCTAGGAGGAATAAGGGGTACCAGTGGTTTCCCATATGACCTAACATAGGGGTGTCTGGACTTGAAATGTTACAAATCATCTGAGGAAGATTATTCCACTGTTAAAGCTTTATGTGCATTAAAGTATTTACGACCGGTATCTGCTGGTTCTCTGAATTGAGAGGGTGACTATTTTACGATAGGCCTGGACATCCTGCCAGGCCCGACATTAACTGTTTTTACAGACCTCTCATGGGTCTGCTTCTCTATGTTGAGATGAGTTCTTTTGAAGCATAAAGCCTATGAATTCCTGAACACCATGGAGGAGGGAAGGAGTTCAGAATTTTTACTGTAATGTTAAACTGTTAGCCAAGCTGTCATGGCTGCCCTAAGGTTCTCAAACAACATGGCCACTAGCTACAGCTTTTTGTGTCCAGTACGTGATATAGTTACAACTATCACTGTGTCACATTAAGGAATTCTTGGTCTATGAGCTCCAACTGCTGGTGAAGACAGTAGCAAGGCCTTGCATTACAGCATTGCTGTTCATTACTCTTAAAGGGGACATGTTACTGGTATCTATATTACATTTGCTCTCATTAGGGTTTAAGGTATTATAAGCCAGCACAGGGTTTCTCTTTAACTACTTGCCGACCAGCCGCCGTCATTGTACTGCGGCAGGTCGGCTCGTTCCCGTGAATCGGCATCGTCGTACGTCGGCTCGGGAACTCTAGTTTGTGGGAGTGCTTTAACCCACTGGCCAGCGGCAGAGCCAATCAGCGGGCGGGGTGAACTTGATGTCCACCGGCCACCCACTATTATTCCCCACAGTGACCGAACGGGGAGCTGCCTGTGTAAAAATGGGAAATCTCTGTTCTGATAGGGGTGAACACACAGATCCTGTCTTTCTGCTATGCAGGAAGATGGATCTGTGTGTTTCCCCAGGCAGCCCATCCCCCATAGAGTTAGAACACGCCTTCCAGGAACACGTTTAACCCCTTTATCGCCCCCTGATGTTATCCCCTTCCCTGCCAGTGTCATTAGTACATCGGTGCATATTTTTAGCACTGATTACTGTAATAATGTCACTGGTTCCCAAAAAAGTGTCAAAAATGTCAGGTGTCCAATCGGACAGCCTCAATGTCGCAGTCCCGCTAAAAATCACAGATCACCGCCATTACTAGTAAAAAAAAAAAAAAATGCCATAAATCTATTCCCGGTTTTGTAAACCAAAAATATGTAGAAGAATATATATCATCCTAAACTCTGGAGGAAATTAGTTTTTTATATTTTTTGGGGGATATTTATTATAGCGCAAATGAAAGAATATTGCTTTTTTTTTCAAAATTGTCGGTATTTTTTTGTTTATAGCGCAAAAAATTATAACTGCAGAGGTGAACAAATACCACCAAAAGAAAGTAATATTTGTGTGAAAAAAAAAAACATTGATTTTGTTTAGGTACAGCATTGCACGACCACGCAATTGTCAGTTAAAGCGACGCAGTGCCATATCGCAAAAAATGGCCTAATCGTTAAGGGGAAAAATCTTCTGGTCCTTAAGTGGTTAAGCAGAAGCTTTCCATATAGCCACTTATAGCTTCCCTAAGGAATTAATTTGTTACTCTGGTTTACTGTGTATATTGGTATCACTTAATTGCCATTGCTACTTGACTTTTGACTGTTTTAAGAATCATTTCAATCCAGTCCTGGCTGTTTTACCAGAATTTGGCTGATCAACTCTATTTTTCATTCTATTCTCTTGAGTAAATCTAAGCGAGCTAAAACTATTTGCACTGTGTCTGCATGTCATTTGAAGGTATACACAATATGTCTGAACCTAGAGTGTCAGGAGGGCTGGGAGGTTCAAGGCGTCAAGGCTGCACAGAAGTACTTACCAGCAGCCCTTTAGTTTCGTTTTTTTTTATTTTGTTTTTTATTAGCCTTGTTGTCTGACTATAGATCTGTTTTGAACTTTCCTCCAGTTAGTTTGAGGTCATGTCCCCCCTATGTTTTTGATTTTCTTTTTATATTGAAAAGACTGCCTTCCTGGACCTTATTCACCCCCTTGATGTAGTTCAACCAATAAGGGGGGGGGGGGGGGGGCGAGAAAAATCATACAATCACATATACACAATCCTATACCCTCAGTTGATCCAGAGGAACGTAAAAAACCCCAGCAGGGCATGCTCCAATTTGCTCCAGCAGGGAAAAAAATTCCTTCCTGATCCCCGAGAGGCAATTGGATATTCCCTGGATCAACTTTACCTATAAATGTTAGTATCCAGTTATATTATGTACACCTAGAAAAGAATCCAGGCCTTTTTTTTAAAGCAATCTACTGAGCTAGCCAGAGTCTATTCCACATTTTCACAGCTCTTATGCCGTGTACACACGATGGGAAATTCCGCCAGCAAAAGTCTGATGAGGATAGAAGTTGCCTATCTATAAAACAATCCAGAACGCTTTTGGTGGTATTTGCTCATCACTGGGTTTTTCATTCTTTGCGATATAAATTTAAAAAAAAAGCCCAAAAATGTAAAAAAAAAATAAAGAAAAAATAACAATATTTTCTACTTTGTTATAAAACAAATCCAATAAAATCTCATTTCTTCATAAATTTAGGCCAAAATGTATTATGCTACATGACTTTGGTTTGCCTTTAAGTTGGTGTCTACAAACTTTGGTATATATATTTTAAAATGAATCAGTCCTGATGTACTGCCTCATTTTGCGAGGCCCTAAACCCCTTCGTGCCTAAAGGTCTTAACGCCTAAACACAATTTTGCAACTTTGACGTGGGTTAGCAAAACTGTACATATCATCACAACTACTTTGTACATCCAGGTGAATTATACTGTTTTTTTTTTTTTTAGGACCAATTGGGCTTTCATTTGGTGGTAAATGGTTAAGGATATCTCCTGACTGTTTTCCTTTGATAAAAACAAAAATAATAAATAGTGTGTGTGTTTATATATATATATATATATATATATATATATATATATATATATATATATATATATATATATATATATATATATATATATATATATATATATATATATATAAATTTTTTTTTTTTTTTTATTTAGCTGTATATTTTTTGTTGCTACCATAACCTTGCACCAAAAAAACAAACCAAAATAAATGTTAGTGCTCCTGATGATCTCAGCGATACCACATATGTGTTTTTTGTTGTTTGTACTAGTAATACAGCTCAGAAACAGTAGTTGTGTTTTTCGGTAGGATAAAGAAAAAAAAGCCAATCGACATTAACTTACACTGATTCGAATTAAAAAAAAAAAAATGTTTTTTCAATAAAGTTGTTTATATTAAAAAATAAATAAAGGGAAAAAAAATAGGTAAAAATTAATTCTGCCCAAAATATACTGATCCTGACTTGACCAAAACACTATTTAATACATTTTTTACACTGCAAGGAGAGACAAAAATATAATGAATCTTTCCTCTCCATTTACAAAGAGTGAAACACAGGGGCAGGCTTCACAGTGACTGATCACTGTGGTAGCCAATCAGAGGCGACCACAGTGATCAGGTGACAGAGGATCGGACGTTCCAGATTCCGATCATTAGTATGGGACCTGGGGCTCTTGGTGAGACCTTTGTCTTTGTGCTGGGAGCGTGCAAAGTATGCATCGGGAGTTTATCAATCTCCTGCGGCTTGGGTGGCCCCCTTTCCTATAGCCAACTAGGCCTCATACCTTCCACGGGGGGCCTGGCTGGAGAATGAAACAGCCCCCCACATCCCAATGCCTCCTTTGTTCGGTATCTTGTTCCCATGTTGAGGGAAAAGGGTCTTTTTGACACATCCTGTTCCCCCAAAATGGATGTGGAAGATAGTGGGGGGGGGGGGGGGTGACTTATCAGAGTTTAGAAGCCTCCTTTATAATTAGAGGGGGGCCCAGATATCCATCCTCACCAGGGGAACGACAATGGGGCACATTGGTACCCCTTATTACTCATTCCCAAAAATATAAAGGTAAATAAAGTGGCCTGCATCATGATCTCAGCAGTTTTTAACACCCTGATTGTGAACCAGGCCTTTTCATCGAACATCAGAACCTGACCTCAAAGGTACCCTTTTGGCTAAATGGGCACACATACCCACAGACACACTCCAAGGTTTTTTAGAATGCCTTCCCTGAACACAAGAGACCATTGCAGCCAACTCTATATTAATGCCTATGGTTTTAGAATGGGATGTCCAACAAGTCCAAATAGATGGGATAGTTAGGTCCACAATCTCTTAACCATATAGGGTAGATGTGCTGGCTCCCAGTCATTGACATTACATATTCTATAATTGAACAAATATCTGAAAAATATTTCATGGTGAGAGAGTCTCCCCTGTAATGTCTACAGAGGGTACGTAATCTCAGGAATAAAGAGAAGATATCAATCACCGTGTCCCAGATCAATACAAGACAATGAGCACGATCAAACTTTCCATCTTCTTAAAATTACAAATACAAAAATGACCTATACCTTTTTTTTAATGTAATAATTTTACAGGATATGTTTGCCTTTTTACCGGGACGTTAAGTCTATTTATTCTTTAACATAGTCAAGGTAAATTTTGCTTTTTATCTCCGAACCTTTTTCAACATTCTTATAAAGGTGACTTTGCTGAGAATAGGAAATAATGGGTTATTGTGAGAATGCTAGGCATGCTTTCACCCATTGATCACATTGTGTATCCAAACAGACACTGACTTTATCGAGAGAGGGATTCAATCGGGCAGCTGTTAACCTGTGCTATTGTGCGAGTGCTTTTATCTGATCAGGATGTGAAAATATAGAGCAATCTTAAAATGAACCTTTGCTTTGTTGATGTAGGGCAAATCAACAGGTTTGTAATAATGCTCCCTTCCCCTGGCTGCTTGCATGCACTTTTCATTTGCTCTACTGGCGCTCTTTTCAACTGTTGAGTGCAAGGTAGTTAAGCTCTGTGTATGCGTACCTCACACGTTTTTGAGATAGGAATCAGGGACACCTATTAGTAAAGGGCCCCCTGTCAAGCCCCCTTAACCACTAAAGCCCCTGAAGATTTGTCTGCTCAACGACCAGGCCATTTTTTGGCTATACGGCGCTGCATCGCTTTAAATGACAATTGCGTGGTCACGGTACGGTGTACCTGAACAAAATTGACGTCCTTTTTTTTCCCCACCAATAGAGCTTTCTTTTGGTGGTATTTGATCACCTCTGCCGTTTTTTTATTTTTTGCACTATAAACAAAAGAAAAGCGACAATTTTGAAAAATAAACACTATCTTTTTACGTTTTGCTGTAATTAATATCCCACATTTTTTCAAAAACAATTTTTTTCCTCAGTTTAGGCCGATATGTATTCTTCTACATATTTTCGGTAAAAAAAAAAATCGCAATAAGCGTATATTGATTGCTTTGCGCAAAAGTTATAGCGTCTACAAAATAGGGGATAGATTTATGGCTTTTTTTTTTTTTTACTAGTAATGACGATCTGCGATTTTTTTTATCGGGACTGCAACATTATGGCCGACACATAGGACATTTTTGAAACATTTTTGGGACCATTGACAATTATACAGCGATCAGTGCTATAAAAATGCACTGATTACTGTAAAAATGGCACTGGCAGGGGGCGATCAAGGGGTTAACTGTGTTCTCTATTGTGTCTTCTAACTGAAGGGGGGATGGGTGACAATATAAACAAAGAAAGAATTTTCTCCTGCGCTCGTGAAGGTGTTGTTGGTATGAAACGTTAGTACTTTCAAAGGATAAATTTCAAATAAGATCATGTGAGTCCCGCTGCCTAAACTGACCGGGGGGGGTCTGAAGTAAGCCAAGTGTAAGAAAGGGATGAAAGGCGCGTGATCTAATACATTGATCAAGATGTTGCGGTTTATTCACGGAAAAATAAATCCATACAAAAAATATCTACGTATTCAATAAATCAGGTTACAAGTATACACATTTAAATTAGAAAAAATAGGCATGCCCATGCAAGGGCAAGTACTAGATTGCTGACGCGTTTCAAGGAAAGAAACCCTCTTCATCAGAGCCTTGTAGAATGACAAGAGAAGTCTGTATAGTGTTGTGGATCAAACGTACAAGGAATTGGTTTGATCCACCATCAAACCAATTCTTTTTAGTAATGCTTTTTTTTACCACTACTATTCCTTTATATTGGCATTTGGATTTACAAATGCAACAATTTAGACTATTTTTCATCCAATTATAATTGGCATGTGCGTATGTATTCACCCCCTTTGTTATGAAGCCCATAAAAAGCTTTGGTGCAACCAATTACCTTCAGAAGTCACATAATTTGTGAAATGATGTCCACCTGTGTGCAATCTAAGTGTCATGATCGGTCATTACATATACACACCTTTTTGAAATTCCCCAGAGGCTGCAACACTTAAGCAAGAGGCACCACTAACCAAACACTGCCATGAACACCAAGGAACACCCCAAACAAGTAAGGGACAATGTTGTTGAGAAGTACAAGTCAGGGTTAGGTTATAAAACAAAATCCAAAGCTTTGATGATCCCTAGGAGCACCATCAAATCCATCATAACCAAATGGAAAGAAATTGGCACAACAGCAAACCTGCCAAGAGACAGCTGCACACCAAAACTCACAGACCGGGCAAGGAAGGCAATATTCAGAGGCAACACAGAGACCTAAGGTAGCCCTGGAGGAGCTGCAGAGACTGTACATAGGACGACAAGCCGTACACTCCATAGAGTTTGGCTTTATGACAGAGTGGCCAGAAGAAAGTTATTACTTTCAGCAAAACACAAAATGGCACGTTTTGAGTTTGCGAAAAAGGCATGTGGGAGACTCCCAAAATGTATGGAGGAAGGTGCTCTGGTCTGATGAGACTAAAATGTAACTTTTTGGCCATCAAAGAAAACGCTATGTCTGGTGCAAACCCAACACATCACATCACCCAAAGAACGCCATTCTTCTGTTTTTCAGCAGTCGGGACTGGGAAACTGGTCGTCAGAGCTGCGGGAAAGATGGACGGTGTCAAATACAGGGATATTCTTGAGCAAAACCTGTACCACTCTGTGTGTGATTTGAGGCTAAGATGGAGGTTCACCCTCCAGCAGGACAATGACACCAAACACACTGTTAAAGCAACACTTGAGTGGTTTAAGGGGAAACATGTAAATGTGTTGGAATGGCCTAGTCAAAGCCCAGACCTCAATTCAATAAAACATCTGTGGTCAGACTTAAACACTGCTGTTCACAAGTGCAAACCATCCAACTTGAAGGAGCTGGAGCAGTTTTGCAAGGAGGAATGGGAAAAAATCCCAGTGGTTAGATGTGGCAAGTTCATAGAGACTTATCCAAAGCGACTTGGAGCTGTGATAGCCGCAAAAGGTGGCTCTACAAAGTATTGACTTTAGGGAGGTGAATAGTTATGCACATTGACTTTTTCTGTTATTTTGTCCTATTTGTTGTTTGCTTCACAATAAAAAAAAAATGGTCAAAGTTGTGGGCATGTTATGTAAATTAAATGATGCAAATCATTAAACAATACGTGTTAATTCCAGGTTGTGAGGCAACACAACACAAAAAATGCCAAGGGGGTGAATACTTTTGCAAGGCACTGTACGCTACACACTTTTACAAGCATTAGAGATGGTCAGTATCTCAAGGCAGGTGTTACAAGGAGGCAGAAATTATAAAAAAAAAATTAATTATAGGCCAAGCAGAGGATAGAATATTTTTGGAGCGTAGGCATATTGTTTAGTGTCACTTTAAACTAAATAAAAAAATCTTAATAACATTGATTTATGAGTACAGGAAGTGCCGAATTTGTTCACGTAGGTGCCCATTCCAGGGCTGAAATCCTAATTCTGACCTCCCTTGTTTGTCTCTTACCGGGCATGCCACCCAATATGCACATGCTTATTCCAGTCTAGCTATTCACCAAGTAGCGAAGAAAGGTTAAGGGTGGCGGCCCTGGAACATGCACCTTCAAAAACAAGTTACCAGCAGAAGCTACCAACATTTATATCAGGATACAATCCTTTTAATTTAAAATCAGTGTTATCTTGCAGTATTAATTAAATCCATTAGATGGCAGCAGTGGATTTTCACCCGTGACACATATTTTCAGCTGTCAAAAGAGAGCAGCAACCATATTGATGTGAAATGGAAAGCCCAGGGCTAATTGCTAGCATTTTAAGAGATAGGCAGTTATAATAACAGAGATGTTTGTTCCATATTCCTGTTTATTTAGTGTATGGCTCTATGGCCTTGTAATGATGGGGTCCCGGCTTTGAAGAAGAGTGAGAATATGTATTATGACTGCAGTACTGGCATTAAACTGTAAGCTCCTCGTTCTTCTGGGACTGATGAGTCATTCTATGTTTTCTGTAAACTGCATAACATCTTGGTTGTATATAAATAAATAAAATGAATAGGTTACTGATAAAACAGGGGCCTTTAAGGGTATATACACTTACCGTATATACTCGAGTATAGGCCGACCCAAATATAAGCCGAGGCACCCAATTTTACCACAAACAACTGGGAAAACTTATTGACTCGAGTATAAGCCTAGGGTGAGAAATGCGCAGCTACTGTAAGTGGAAAAGAGGGTCAACGATGCCCATTTGCAGCCTCACTGTGCCCATGCAGATGGACACAGTTGACCGATTTGGGGCCCTGTATCTCAGGGTCACTTAGTGCTAGGAACCCCATCTTTAGATATGTTGTAGTGCTAATTCCACTGGGTTGGAATACAACATTTGGGGTTCCTAGCACCAAGTGTCCCCGAGATACAGGGCCCCAAATTCGGGTCAGAAAATCTAAAGCACCTTTCTGCAGCAGAGAATGACATTTTCTGAACCGACTTTGGGGCCCTGTATCTCGGGGCCACTTAGTGCTAGGAACCCCATGTTTGGATATGTTGTAGTGCCAGTTCAACTGGGTTTGAATGCCAAATTTGGAGTTCCTAGCTCCAAGTGTCCCCGAGATATGGGGACCCAAATTCGGGTCAGAAAATGTCAAGCACTTTTCTGCAGCAGAGAATGACATTTTCCGAACCGACTTTGGGGCCCCGTATCTCGGGGCCACTTAGTGCTAGGAACCCCATGGTTTTAGATAGATTCAGTTTGAGGAAGTAATGTGACATCCACGCTGATATAAAATGTACATATTCGCCAGCACACTATGTATCGACAAATCTTCGTCCAAAAAGTTTTTTTAATGAAAAAAATCACATCACAAAAATAAGGTGCAACGTTTCGGAGCCACGCAGGACCCCTTCGTCAGGCATGTGATCATCACATGCCTGACGAAGGGGTCCTGCACGGCTCCGAAACGTTGCACCATATTTTTGTGATGTGATTTTTTTAATTAAAAAACCTTTCTGGACGAAGATTTGTCGATCCATGGTGTGCTGGCGAATATGTACATTTGTTTGATGCTTCCAGGACCCAACTGGTAATCGCTGCAGCACCCGCTATTTCTTTATGAGCCATAAATACCAGGAACGAGTGCGATAGGAATATCAGTTTGATCCACGCTGATATGTCTGTTAGTAAATCAGTGATGTGCGAGTAGACTAATTGGGTTTGCTGAGGGGTAGAGAGATAGATTTGGGTGTCATCAGCATATAAATGGTAGTGGAAGCCATGGGAGGCTATCAGCTGACCCAGGGAGGATGTGTAGATCGAGAACAGTAGAGGTTTCAAGGACAGAACCTTGGGGGACCCCAACGGTAAGAGGTGTTGGAGAGGAGGAAGTAGAGTTGTAAGCGACACTGAAGGTGCGGTGAGATAGGCAAGATTCGAACCAACGGCCATGGATACCAAGAAAATTTGTGTTTTTTTTTAAGGAGGGGGTGATCAACTGTATCAAAGGCAGCGGAGAGGTCCAAGAGTAATGCCGCGTACACACGGTCGGAATTTCCGATGGAAACAGTCAGATGGGAGCTTTTCAACGTATTTTTCGACCGTGTATATGCCCATCGGTCTTTTTCTATCGGAATTTCCGACGGACTTTGGATTGAGAACCTGTTCTCAATTTTTCTGACGGAAAACCTTTCTATCGGATTTTCCGATCGTGTGTATGCAATTCCAACGAATGCTCAAAACAATTTGAAACAATTTGACGCATGCTCGGAAGCATTAAACTTCCCTTTTATAGTGATGTCGATTGTGTTTTATGCCGCTGTGTTACTGACCGTCGGAATTTGGTGTGACCGTGTGTAGGCAAGACAGTTTGAGCGAAATTCCGTCGGAATTCCGACGGGAAAACCATCAGAGCTTTTTCCGACGAGAATTCCGACTGCGTGTACGCGGCATAAGAGTACGGAATAATGACTGTTGGTTTTAGCCGTTAGTAAGTCTTGTGAGTTTTAGGAGAGCAGTTTCTGTGGAGTGCTGTGGACGAAATCCAGACTGAAGGGGATCAAGAAGGTTATTCGCAAGGAGACAGCAACACCTGAAAGAGAGAAATCTATATTCTATAAGAACATGGTGCAATATGTACCCAGTGATTTGAACTGGTCCTCATCCGAGGGCAGCATGAAAATGTAAAAGCAGGCCCGATTCTCTTTAAGAATGCCACCCCCTTTTATAATCAGTATAGAACTATAAAACTTCAGTGATACTTTGATGCAAAACAGTCCTGACGGATGTGTACGAGTCCATTATTTGAAGAAATAGGCAATCATTTTCTTATCACAGCCTATTTAAACTAATTATATGTTCAATGTCCATGACCGGTTACCATCCATTTGACTTCACTTCAGATGGACTACACTTCCCAACAATTCCCTTTACTTCGCTAAAAGGAACTTCAGGCACAGGGCATGACTGCATTTCAAGCAACAAGCAGTCAGGCCAAATTGCAAGAGACCACACTTCAGGACACAGGTCCTCTTGCAAGAACATCCTCAGTCTGCCAAAGACATAAACTTTCCTCCTTGCGTTAGCAACAGCCTGCTGAAGTACACAGATCGCTCTTCAGGGTGAAACACCCCAACAACTTCAATCTTCAGCCAACATGGCTCAAATGATCGATCCCTGCAACTGCCAGCAGCCTTCAGTCCAGCACAGTCCTAGCGTTACAGCTTTCTAGGATATTCCCATCAACAACATTTTGAATGGGTGTGCAAGGTAACTGTCAGCAGAGCGTCCTTGATGTCACAGAGAGAGACTGCTCCACATTGTTGTTAATTTTGGCTTGGGATTCCCCTTAATATCCATACCAGACCTGATGGGCCTGTATGGAATTTGGGGGGACTGCCACGCAATTTTTTTTTTATTTTTTGGGGGTTACCCTTAATATTCATACCAGACCCAATGCCGTTTTTTTTTTCAATTTTATGTGTATTGCCAGAAGTGGCAAATTATTATAGCCGCGAGTACTTTTAAATTACTCTTTTTCCTTTAGAAATTTAATTTTACTGTTCTAAACATGGGAAACATGCACCACTTGTGATGACGAACCTTGGCACTCCAGATGTTTTTGAACTACATTTCCCATGATGCTCATGCACTCTGCAGTCTAGTAGAGCATCATGGGGTGCCAAGGTTCGCCATCACTGCTATAGACACACCCCAGGTACGAAATTTAAAGGAATACTTCACTTTTATTGTTTCACTTTAAGCATTATTAACCACTTTACAACCGGCACACACAGATGTACGTCGGCAGAATGGCATGGACAGGAAAATGGGCGTACAGGTACGTCCCTTTGAATTTGCCGTCGCGACATTCTCGGCGCTCGCGCCTGCCTGTGGCAAGCTCCGTTAGTCGGGTCGCAGGTCCCGCGGACTTGATCGCCGCGGGATACCCGCGATCGTCTCACGGAGAGTCAGAATGGGGAGATACTGATGTAAACAAGCATCTCCCCGTTCTGCCTAGTGACACTGTCACTGATCAGCTCTCCCTGTAATCGGGAGAGCTGATCAGTGTAGTGTAACACACAGCCCCTCCCCCTGACAGTTAGAACATGCCCCTAGGACACACTTAACCCCTCCCTGCCCTTTAGTGGTTAACCCCTTCACTGCCAGTGTCATTTTTACAGTAATCAGTGCAATTTAATCGCACCGATCGCTGTAAAAATGACAATGGTCCCAAAAATGTGTCAAAATTGTCCGATGTGTCCGCCATAATGTCGCAATAAAAAAAATCGCTGATCGCCGCAATCACTAGTAAAAAAAAAAAAGATTAATAAAAATGCCATAAAACTATGCCCTATTTTTTAAATGCTATAACTTTTGCGCAAACCAATCAATCGCTTTTTGAAATTTTTTTTATCAAAAATATGTAGAAGAATACGTATCGGCCTAAACTGAGGAAAAAATATGTTTTTTTATATATTTTTGGGCGATATTTATTATTGCAAAAAGTAAAAAATAATGCGTTTTTTCCAAAATTGACACTCTTTTTTTTGTTTATAGTGCAAAAAAAAAAAAAAAACGCAGAGGCGATAATATACCACGAAAAGAAAGCTCTATTTGTGGGAAAAAAAAGGACTTCAATTTTGTTTTGTAGCCACGTCGCACGACCGTGCAATTGTCAGTTAAAGCGACACAGTGCCGAATCGCAAAAAGTGGTCTGGTATTGAGCCAGCAAAATGGTCCTGTCTGAAAGTGGTTAAAAACACTGCTTCCGAAAAAACTGACGTTTTTAAAACTTTTTTTTGCATTGATACATGTCCCCTGGGGCAGGACCTGGGTCCCCAAACACTTTTTATGACAATAACTTGCATATAAGCCTTTAAAATTAGCACTTTGGAATTTTCACGTTCGTGTCTCATAGACTAACGGTGTTCCAACACATTTTTTGCCTGTTCGCATGTTCTGCTGCAAAACTAATCGGGGGGTGTTAGGCTCATCCCTACTGAGCAGGATATACTGAGCTTGAGGTGATACCAGCATCTGTTTGTGTTACTTGGAGAGAAAGAAAGGCGCACTTTCCTGACATTATATGAGAGCTTTTTGTGTTTTTAAGCACAAATAAATGATATGCTTATAGGGAGAAGCTTACATTTTCCTACTGGGCTGACCTCCCCATAAATATTCCGACTGCTTATTTGACTTCCCAATCCACTTTGTTCTAGAAAAGTCTAGAACGCAGGGGGAAATAATCAAACCTGCAGCCTGTGAAATACAGAATATCCAAAAGCAATCAACAACTGCTCTCCTGATTACAGAGGAGCCAAAAAGAACATTTGCATAAAATCCTAGCAACCTAACTAGGAGGGTGCTGCAAAGACATTGGCTACTGTTCGCTCCAAATTAAGCAGTTTACAAAAGGAAGACAAATCTATGACATTACTGCTCTCCCTGAGGCATTCTTTAAAGATCCATACATATTGCACAATTCATAATCAAAATGACAGCAGCAACAACAGTAGTAATCACCAGGGGCGGGCGGACTGACCATTCGGGCACTCGGGCACTGATCGAGGGCCTGGGTCAAGGGGGGGCCCACGAGTGGCTCAGTCTGCCCCTGGATGTGCCCACAGCTTATCATGCAGGATAGGTGAAGTTTATGCACCGCGGAGGCAGTGATCTATGTCAACCTCACCTGCAGTTGATGCGGCTATATGAGAGGACTTGGGTGTATTCTTTGTGTGTTACACTGACATCTATACACTTTACTTTTCCCTAACACTGATATCTGTATACTGAGAGCTATAACTTATATACAACACTGGTATCTGTACACTTCGTGGAATGAACGATCAGTGAGAATAATGATCCTTACATTGGTGGTCAGCGGAAGAATGTTCCTTACATTGGTGGTCAGCAGAAAGAATGTTCCTTACATTGGTGGTCGGCAGAAAGAATGTTCCTTACATTGGTGGTCGGCAGAAAGAATGTTCCTTACATTGGTGGTCAGCAGAGAGTGTTCCTCACATTGGTGGTCTAAGAGAATAATGTTTCTTACATTGGTGGTCAACGGGAAGAATGCTCACATTGGTGGCCTGTAGAAAGAATGTCCCTTACATTGGTGAACAGTGGGAATAATGCCCCTTACATTGGTGGTCAGTGAAAATTATATAAAGTAAATTATTATTTTTTTAAATTATTTTAAATAATTTTTAAAGCACACCCATGACCCCCGCACACGCTCTATATGAAAAGCTTTATGTAGGACAAGCACATGTATGTAAACAATAATGGCGCCACACATTTATGGTATCATTGGGAACGTTGGCGTAATAGCAATTCTAGGTCCATCATTTTGTAACATGCTGGACAGAGCTTCTTATTTTTTGTATATTTCTTTATCAAACTGTTCAGCTAAGATGACATTTGTTGCACCCGTTAGATTGTGTTAATTTATGAAATCCTTAATTTTGGAAATATACCATTGTTGCACTTTCTTTAATGTAAGTTTATCTTTGTTTATATTAATAAACATTTATTTTGAACATAGTGCAGAGAAATTCTGTGACGAATGCATGAAGTGTGGGCAGCGCAATATGTAGGTGGGGATTTGTGTGGGTGTGGCTTGAGTGTGGGCGGGAACACATGGGCGGGGACAGGGGGCCCCAGGATCTCTGTCAGGGCTGGGCTCAGCCCTTCCTTCTCTGAGCTGACCGCTCAGCTGTCAGCTAATTGCCAGCTCCTATCTATCCACAGTTACTCAGCTGTTGATGATATCCTGCTCGTCAGTCCTGCCTACTTTAGACCTCTTTCACACTGGGGCGTTTTTCCGGGGCCTTACCGTTAAAAAGTGCCTGTAAAGCGCCTGAAAGAAGCCTCATCTGCAATCCCAATGTGAAACCCCGAGTGCTTTCACACTGAGACATTGCGCTGGTGGGGCGTCAAAAAAAGTCCTGCAAGCAGCTTCTTTTCATCGCTTTAGGATCGGTGAATACACCGCTCCTCAAGCGCCCCTTCCCATTGAAATCAATGGGAAGCGACTGCAAATCGCCTTGGCTAGCGCTCAAATAACGCTGGCGCTTTACCAGTGTTTTTCAGGCGCTGGTAGTGTGAAAGGGCTCTTAAAGCACTCAGGCTTTCACATTGGGATTGCAGATGAGGCTTTACAGGCGCTTTTCTTACCGCTAAAGCCCCTGAAAAATGCCCTAGTGTGAAAGGGGTCTTAGCCGTTCAGCCCAGAGGATCTCTGCCTTTGCCTTAGTCAATATCACATAGGCGCTCTCCTGCATTACCGTTAAAAGATTTGCTTGGCTGTAGGGATGAGCTCAGGCGTGTTTGCATGGTCCACGTGCAGAGCCCACCAGGAAGTCGGCGCAGCGCTAATCACAGGCAGTGAGACATTGCCCGATCTCTGCAGCCACGCATTGGGCAATGTCTCACTGCCTGTGATTAGCGCAGCACTGCACTGACTTCCTGGGCTCTGCACGTGGACCATGCAAACACGCCTGAGCTCGTCCTTACTTGGCTGACATCCCTTCTGGCTCCAGATCCTGCTTGCTGTTTTACTACGTTCATCTCCAGCTTCCTGACGTTTGGCTTGTCTGACAATCCTGAACTCTGGCTATGTTTTGACTAAGTTTTGTTTACTATTTACTTTTATTATTTTACAAGTGCGATTTAACTGTACTTCTGTCTGATTTCATGGTTTCTGACAATCTCCTATTGCCGGGGATCCATGAGCTGTCAGTCCGCCCCTGGTAACCACTATAAAACCTATAGCACAGGGGGCCCAGCTCTGACAGTATTGTATTCTTTCCCCTTAATTGTATTAACGAAAGTACCATCACAGCATGTCTATTACCCAACAGACACTTCCGTGCTTATATGCGAGTTGGATATGGTATGAGCGGTTGGTATGTATGGTAGCGGCTATTAATAATCAGTGGATGTCGTAGGTTGCTGCTTCACATCGGGGGCCCAGATGAATTTAGCTTTGCTCCTAGTCCAGGTAAAAGCTCAGCTTTCTGGCTGAGTGCACATTTCTATAAATAAAAGAGCACTTAGGAGTTTGAAAAAAAAATAAAAAAATGAAACATCCATTTAAATTAGGCATTGTGCTGGTATAAGATCAATGCTACAGAAAATTGCCAGAGCCAGGAGCAGCAGCAATCAGAATGACAGTCTGTGACTTAGGTGCTACATGCCAAGAGTAAGTGCCAGTTCAGACAAAGCCTTTTCCCCGGGAACCATGACATCACTGCCAGTGACATGCCTGAATAGCCTGGCTCCTGTGACTAGGATCTAAACTGTGTGCCGTGCTGCCAGGTGTTGGTTCGGAATAGTGACATAAAAAAAAAAAAAAAAAAAGCGTTGGAGCTGAACTCTGAGCAGGTATAAAAATACACAATTTATTCCAGTTATAGATTAATTAAAAAAAAAACGGAGAATGTGTTTTTACATTCAGCTAATATCAGGGCATCCAAATTCAGATTAGAAGTAGAGAACAGCAGTGTCAGCCATTGAGGCTTTGCTGCATTACACAGCGGTTTGCACTGAAGATCGAAAGGAATAAGGAGGCGATGACCTCATCATGGCATGTAGACAGGTTGCTTATTACATGTTAGTGTTGCCCCAGCCAGGAAGGCTAGAGTTAAATAGTTTCCCGGGTCCACTTGGTGGGCTTTCTTGGGTCTGACCTACTGGTTCTGTGCATTAACCACTTCCGCCCCAGAAAGATTTGCCCCCTTAATGACCAGGCCATTTTTTGTGATACGGCACTGTGTCGCTTTAACTGAAAATTGTGCTGTTGCGCGACGCTGTACCCAAACAAAATTGTTGTCCTTTTTTTTCCCACAAATAGCGCTTTCTTGTGGTGGTATTTGATCACCTCTGTGGGTTTTTATGGTTTGCGTTATAAACAAAAAAAAAACACAATATTTTTTACTCTTTGCTATAATACATACCCCCCCCCCCCCCAAAAAATAAAATAAAAAATAATGTAGAAAACATAATTTCTTCTTTAGTTTAGGCCAATATGTATTGCTTATATTTGTGGTGAAAAAAAAAAAAACGCAATAAGTGTATATTGATTGGTTTGCGCAAAAGTTATAGCGTCTACAAAATAGACGTATGCCATTTTTAATATTATTCTTTTTTTTTTACTAGTGGCGGCGATCTTTGTAGCAGGACAGTGACATTGCGGCGTACAGATCGGACACTTGTTTTGGGGCCAGTGATATTTATACAGCGATCAGTGATATAAAAATGCACGGATTACTGTATAAATGTCACTGGCAGGAAAGAGGTTAACACTAGGGGGGCACTCAAGGGGTTAAGAGTGTTCCCTGGGAGGTGTTTATAACTGTGGGGTGATTCGACTGACTGGAGGAGGAGACAGATCGTTGTTCCTAATTACTAGAAACAGACGGTCTCTCCTCCCCTGTCAGAATGGAGATCTGTCTGTTTACATTGACAGATCTCCGTTCTGTCTCTGTCGGGAGCGATCGCAGGTGCTCGGCGGCCATCGCGGCCGCCAGGCGCGTTCATCGGCTCCTGCGTCATGCAGCGGGTGCACACGTCCCCCTATACCCCTCATGGTGGCTGCCGTACAGCTATGGCGATATGCGTAGGGTAGCTGATCTGCCACCGTAAAACCATTATACAAAGGCTGATCAGCAAGCAGTTAAAAAAAGGACCAGGGGTGTGATCCTGGTGAATCATGTGGTATAAGACACGTTACCGGAGTCCATCCATCCAGTCTGGTGCCAAGTCCGGTGTACCTGCAGATAAAGAGCCCTCTACAGTGTATGGGGACTGTGGAGATCTGCAGTCCACCCCCAAAAATATAAGCCCTGGAGATCCACCAACATGAACTCCTTCCTGTGCAGGTATGCTGGGGGAGGAAGGAACTGTGTACTGTCATCTGTATTCTTCCAGTTATTTCAAGTAAAGCGTTTGAAACATTGTCCTTGCCTGGTCTGAAGTTACTAAAGAGGTGTAATGCAAGTAACCGGTACACATAGGGGGTCAATTAAGACACCTTGGGGTATGAAGACACAAGTGGTTACCAAGGGTAATCACATAGTTCCCAAATGTCCCTGATTTCGAGGGACTGTCCCTGATTTAGAGCAATGTCCCTCTGTCCCTCTTTCCTTCTCATTTTCGTCTGATCTGTATAGTTGTATATAAAATGCACTTTTTATCTATCAAAAAGTGTTTTCCAGTGCTAAATCTTTCATCCAATTTCTAAATTGTTGCATTTGTAAATCCAGATGCCAATATAAAGGAATAGTAGTGGTAAAAAAAAGCATTACAAAAAAGCATTGGTTTGATGGTGGATCAAACCAATCCCTTGTACGTTTGATCCACAACACTATACAGACCTCGCTTGTCATTCTACAAGGCTCTGATGAAGAGGGTTTCATTCCTTGAAACGCGTCAGCAAAATTCTAGTACTTGCCCTTGCATGGGCATGCCTATTTTTTCTAATTTAATGTGTATACTTGTAACCTGATTTATTGAATACGTAGATATTTTTTGTATGGATTTCTTTTTCCGTGAATAAACCGCAACATCTTGATCAATGTATTAGATCACACGCCTTTCATCCCTTTCTTACACTTGGCTTACTTCAGACCCCCACGGTCAGTTTAGGCAGCGGGACTTACATGATCTTCTTTGAAATCTATCCTTTGAAAGTACTACCGTTTCATACCAACAACGCCTTCACGAGCGCAGGAGAAAATTCTTTCTTTGTTTATATTGTCACCCATCACCCCTTCAGTTAGAAGACACAATAGGGAACACAGTTAACCCCTTGATCGCCCCCTGCCAGTGCCATTTTTACAGTAATCAGTGCATTTTTATAGCACTGATCGTTGTATAATTGTCAATGGTCCCAAAAATGTTTCAAAAGTGTCTTATGTGTCGGCCATAATGTTGCAGTCCCGATAAAAATCGCAGATCGTCATTACTAGTAAAAAAAAAAAAAAATAATAATAATAATAAAAATGCCATAAATCTATCCCCTATTTTGTAGACGCTATAACTTTTGCGCAAAGCAATCAATATAAGCTTATTGCGATTTTTTTTTAATCAAAAATATGTAGAAGAATACATATCGGCCTAAACTGAGGAAAAAATTAGTTTTTGAAAAAATGTGGGATATTAATTATAGCAAAACGTAAAAAGATAATGTTTTTTTCAAAATTGTCGCTCTTTTGTTTATAGCGCAAAAAAAAAAAAAAAAAACGGCAGAGGTGATCAAATAGCACCAAAAGAAAGCTCTATTTGTGGGGAAAAAAAAAGGATGTCAATTTTGTTCAGATACAATGTAGCGTAACTACGCAATTGTCATTTAAAGCGACGCAGTGCCGTATAGCAAAAAATGGCCTGTTTGTTGAGCAGACAAATCTTTCGGAGCTGAAGTGGTTAAGGGGGCTTGACAGGGGACGTGTCCTGTGCCTACATACTTTTACTAATGGTATCTCTGATTCCTACCTAAAAAACGTGTGAGGTACGCATACACAGAGCTTAACTACGTTGCACTCAACAGTTGAAAAGAGCGCCAGTCGAGAAAATGAAAAGTGCACGCAAGCAGCCAGGGGAAGGGAGCATTAATACAAACCTGTTGATTTGCCCTACATCAACAAAGCAAAGGTTCATTTTAAGATTGCTCTATATTTTCACATCCTGATCAGATAAAAGCACTCGCACAATAGCACAGGTTAACAGCTGCCCGATTGAATCCCTCTCTCGATAAAGTCAGTGTCTGTTTGGCTACACAATGTGATCAATGGGTGAAAGCATGCCTAGCATTCTCACAATAACCCATTATTTCCTATTCTCAGCAAAGTCACCTTTATAAGAATGTTGAAAAAGGTTCGGAGATAAAAAGCTAAATTTACCTCGACTATGTTAAAGAATAAATAGACTTAACGTCCCGGTAAAAAGGCAAACATATCCTGTAAAATTATTACATTAAAAAAAAGGTATAGGTCATTTTTGTATTTGTAATTTTAAGAAGATGGAAAGTTTGATCGTGCTCATTGTCTGGTATTGATCTGGGACACGGTGAGTGATATCTTCTCTTTATTCCTGAGATTACGTACCCTCTGTAGACATTACAGGGGAGACTCTCTCACCATGAAATATTTTTCAGATATTTGTTCAATTATAGAATATGTAATGTCAATGACTGGGACCCAGCACATCTACCCTATATGATTAAGAGATTGTGGACCTAACTATCCCATCTATTTGGACTTGTTGGACATACCATTCTAAAACCATAGGCATTAATATAGAGTTGGCTGCAATGGTCTCTTGTGTTCAGGGAAGGCTTTCTAAAAAACCTTGGAGTGTGTCTGTGGGTATGTGTGCCCATTTAGCCAAAAGGGTACCTTTGAGGTCAGGTTCTGATGTTCGATGAAAAGACCTGGTTCACAATCAGGGTGTTCAAAACTGCTGAGATCATGATGCAGGCCACTTTATTTACCTTTATATTTTTGGGAATGAGTAATAAGGGGTACCAATGTGCCCCATTGTCGTTCCCCTGGTGAGGATGGATATCTGGGCCCCCCTCTAATTATAAAGGAGGCTTCTAAACTCTGATAAGTCACCCCCCCACTATCTTCCACATCCATTTTGGGGAACAGATTCAGATTCATTATATTTTTGTCTCTCCTTGCAGTGTAAAAAAATGTATTAAATAGTGTTTTGGTCAAGTCAGGGTCAGTATATTTTGGAAAAAATATCTCCAATAGTCAGAGACAAAAAAGTGGGGCTTATTGGACAGTGGTGTCAAGTTAAGTAGAAGTCAGGAAACCGTATCTAAAATATATGTGAATTTATTATAGATATTTAAATCGTTTACATGTACCAAATATTAATTACCAAAATACCAGAAATAAGACTATACTGTACATAGGTTACCCTGCTGATTCTATTTGACCAGACCGGGTAAATGTGGACAACGGGGGGACAAACAACATGTAACAAAACATAACATAAATCCATACGGATACCAGAGGAAATTTGTGACAACCTTGCCTACTGCTGGAATCAGCATTTGCTAAAGTTAGCTAAAAGCAAAGATAGGGGATTGATAAGTGCCCAGTATTATGTGGCTGGTTGTCACAAATGCCCCCTGGGGGCTCGAGCCTATGGGAAGGAAAGAGGGAAGGGGAACAATTGAAAGAAAATATACTTTATAAATATACTTATATAAAATAGACTTGTCTAACCAATGCAGCAAAAAGTCCTATTTGTATCATATGTCAATATATTATCAGAAGAAAGTCCTGTGCGTTATTAGTGTTGTATATAGCCACTACTAGGATGGATATCTTTTTGTAAAAATTGTATTGCCTACACAGTAGTATCTTTCCAATATATGACAGAGATTCTCTCGGCCGAGAGCTTTAATTATTCAATAGGGCATCATAGTTTATACCGCTATATTGCATTGGTTATGCACGCCATCGCCATACTTTACCAGTCCAATCTGGATCGATGGTTGTCAGTCAAGGGCTATAAATAGCCTGTAGAGCTCCTCCGTGATACAGCTGGTTATCCTCCGTATATAGGGCTACATATGTAGTCTTCCGTATCGTTGCTTTTTGTCAAGATCGGGTTGTTTGATCAGCCGTTACGGAGTGCTGTTTAGGGGATGGAGGTGGCGGTCAGGTTTTTTAGCGCCTGGAAGTGTAGATCGTTATGGTTGCTTCCGCGTTGAGTGGCAGTGGCGATTGTAGCCATTCCTCCCTTGCTCCAATTGCGTTCCGGCTCGTGCGCTCACGTGGGGGGTTGCGTCATGTCCTCAAAGCATGGCGTCCGTACGGATATAACGTAGACGCGTTTCACAACAGGGGGAGTGTGTGTAGCTTCTTCTGGACATCCAGAAGAAGCTACACACACTCCCCCTGTTGTGAAACGCGTCGACGTCATATCCGACGTGATCAAACAACCCGATCTTGACAAAAAGCAACGATTCGGAAAACTACATATGTAGCCCTATATACGGAGGATAACCAGCTGTATCACGGAGGAGCTCTACAGGCTATTTATAGCCCTTGACTGACAACCATCGATCCAGATTGGACTGGTAAAGTATGGCAATGGCGTGCATAACCAATGCAATATAGCGGTATAAACTATGATGCCCTATTGAATAATTAAAGCTCTCGGCCGAGAGAATCTCTGTCATATATTGGAAAGATACTACTGTGTAGGCAATACAATTTTTACAAAAAGATATCCATCCTAGTAGTGGCTATATACAACACTAATAACGCACAGGACTTTCTTCTGATAATATATTGACATATGATACAAATAGGACTTTTTGCTGCATTGGTTAGATAAGTCAGTATATTTTCTTTCAATTGTTCCCCTTCCCTCTTTCCTTCCCATAGGCTCGAGCCCCCAGGGGGCATTTGTGACAACCAGCCACATAATACTGGGCACTTATCAATCCCCTATTTTTGCTTTTAGCTAACTTTAGCAAATGCTGATTCCAGCAGTAGGCAAGGTTGTCACAAATTTCCTCTGGTATCCATACGGATTTATGTTATGTTTTGTTACATGTTGTTTGTCCCCCCGTTGTCCACATTTACCCGGTCTGGTCAAATAGAATCAGCAGGGTAACCTATGTACAGTATAGTCTTATTTCTGGTATTTTGGTAACTAATATTTGGTACATGTAAACCATTTAAATATCTATAATAAATTCACATATATTTTAGATACGGTTTCCTGACTTCTACTTAACTTGACACCACTGTCCAATAAGCCCCACTTTTTTGTCTCCGACTACTGTTACTAAACTACTGTTTCTGAGCTGTGTTACTAGTACAAACAACAAAAAACACATATGTGGTATCGCTGAGATCATCAGGAGCACTAACATTTATTTTGGTTTGTTTTTTTGGTGCAAGGTTAAGGTAGCTAGCAACAAAAAATATACAGCTAAATAAAAAATAAAAATAAAATAGTATATATATATATATATATTATTTGTGTTTTTATCAAAGGAAAACAGTCAGGAGATATCCTTAACCATTTACCACCAAATAAAAGCCCAATTGGTCCTAAAAAAAAACCAGTATAATTCACCTGGATGTACGAAGTAGTTGTGATGATATGTACAGTTTTGCTAACCCACGTCAAAGTTGCAAAATTGTGTTTAGGCATTAAGACCTTTAGGCACAAAGGGGTTTAGGGTCTCGCAAAATGAGGCAGTACATCAGGACTGATTAATTTTAAAATATATATACCAAAGTTTGTAGACACCAACTTAAAGGCAAACCAAAGTCATGTAGCAGAATACATTTTGGCCTAAATTTATGAAGAAATTAGATTTTATTGGATTTGTTTTATAACAAAGTAGAAAATATTGTTTTTTTTTCTTTATTTTTTTTACATTTTTGGGCTTTTTTTTTTAATTTATATCGCAAAGAATGAAAAACCCAGTGATGAGCAAATACCACCAAAAGTGTTCTGGATTCTTTTATAGATAGGCAACTTCTATCCTCATCGGACTTTTTCTGGCGGAATTTCCGATCGTGTGTACACGGCATAAGAGCTGTGAAAATGTGGAATAGACTCTGGCTAGCTCAGTAGATTGCTTTAAAAAAGGCCTGGATTCTTTTCTAGGTGTACATAATATAACTGGATACTAACATTTATAGGTAAAGTTGATCCAGGGAATATCCAATTGCCTCTCGGGGATCAGGAAGGAATTTTTTCCCCTGCTGGAGCAAATTGGAGCATGCTTTGCTGGGGTTTTTTACCTTCCTCTGGAGCAACTGAGGGTATAGGATTGTGTATATGTGATTGTATGATTTTTCTCTCCCCCCCCCCCCCCCCTTTATTGGTTGAACTACATCAAGGGGGTGAATAAGGTCCAGGAAGGCAGTCTTTTCAAGATGAAAACAAAATCAAAAACATAGGGGAGACATGACCTCAAACTAACTGGAGGAAAGTTCAAAACAGATCTATAGTCAGACAACAAGGCTAATAAAAAACGAAATAAAAAAACAAACTAAAGGGCTGCTGGTAAGTACTTCTGTGCAGAATTTGACGCTGTGAACCTCCCAGCCCTCCTGACACTCTAGGTTCAGACATATTGTGTATACCTTCAAATGACATGCAGAGACAGTGCAAATCGTTTTAGCTTGCTTAGATTTACTCAAGAGAATAGAATGAAAAATAGAGTTGATCAGCCAAATTCTGGTAAAACAGCCAGGACTGGATTGAAATGATTCTTAAAACAGTCAAAAGTCAAGTAGCAATGACAATTAAGTGATACCAATATACACAGTAAACCAGAGTAACAAATGAATTCCTTAGGGAAGCTATAAGTGGCTATATGGAATGCTTCTGCTTAACCACTTAACCCCTTCAATACCCGCCCATAGTCATATGACGCCCACAAGGTGGATCTCCCATCCTGGGTGGGCGTCATATGACGTCCTCCCATTCCCGGCCGCCTGGGGGGCTCACGCGCGCCCGCGGCGTCGCTCGGGACCCGGTGCGGGTGCCCGGCGGCCTCGATGTCCGCCGGGCACCCGCGATTGCCCGTTAAAACAACGGGACCGTGGAGCTGTGTGTGTAAACACACAGCTCCACGTCCTGTCAGCGAGCAGGAGACCGATCATGTGATCCCAGTACGGAGGAACACATGATCGGTCTCCTCCCCTTGAGTCCCCTCCCCCCACAGTTAGAATCACACATATAGGGAATACATTAACCCCTGCAGCGCCCCCTAGTGTTAACCCCTTCCCTGCCAGTCACATTTACACAGTAATCAATGCAATTTTATAGCAACGATCGCTGTGTAAATGTGAATGGTCCCAAAAATGTGTCAAAAGTGTCCCAAGTGTCCGCCGCAATGTCGCAGTCACGAAAAAAAAAAAATCGCAGATCAAAAACAAAACTAAAGGGCTGCTGGTAAGTACTTCTGTGCAGCCTTGACGCTGTGAACCTCCCAGCCCTCCTGACACTCTAGGTTCAGACATATTGTGTATACCTTCAAATGACATGCAGACACAGTGCAAATAGTTTTAGCTCGCTTAGATTAACTCAAGAGAATAGAATGAAAAATAGAGTTGATCAGCCAAATTCTGGTAAAACAGCCAGGACTGGATTGAAATGATTCTTAAAACAGTCAAAAGTCAAGTAGCAATGACAATTAAGTGATACCAATATACACAGTAAACTAGAGTAACAAATGAATTCCTTAGGGAAGCTATAAGTGGCTATATGGAATGCTTCTGCTTAACCATTTCCCGACCGCCGCCTGTACATATATGTTGGCAGAATGGCACGGCTAGGCAAAAGGACGTATATATACGTGCCCTTTAATTGCCTAGCTGTGGGGTCGCGCGCTGCCGGAAGCGCGCTCGCGACCCGGTCGGGAGCTCCGTGACCAGCGGACCCGATCGCCACTGGTGTCCCGCGATCGGGTCACAGAGCTGAAGAACGGGGAGAGGTCTGTGTAAACAAACCTCTCCCCGCGCTTCCTACACTGCCTGTCATTGATTGGCTGTTCCCTGTCATCGGGAAAGCCGATCAATGACGTCAGACGTAAAGCCACGCCCCCCTACTGTAAAAAAAAACACAACACGGCACACTTAGCCCCTCCCCGCCCCCTAGTGGTTAACTCCTTCACTGCCCGTGTCATTTACATAGGAATCAGTGCATTTAAATAGCACTGATTTCTATATAAATGACAATGGTCCCAAAAAATGTGTCAAAAATGTCCGATGTGTCCACCATAATGTCGCAGTCACAATAAAAATCGCTGATCGCCGCCATTACTAGTAAAAAAAAATATTAATAAAAATGCTATAAAACTATCCCCTATTTTGTAAACGCTATAACTTTTGTGCAAACAAATCCATAATCGCTAATTGCGATTTTTTACCAAAAATACGTAGAAGAATACGTATCGGCCTAAACTGAGGAAAAAAATAATTTTTTTATATATTTTTTGGGGATATTTATTATAGCAAAAAGTAAAAAATATTGCATTTTTTTTAAAAATTGTCGCTCTATTTTTGTTTATAGCGCAAAAAATAAAAACCGCAGGGGCGATCAAATAGCACCAAAAGAAAGCTCTATTTGAGGGAAAAAAAGGACGCCAATTTTGTTTGGGAGCCACATCGCACGACCGCACAATTGTCAGTTAAAGCGACGCAGTGCCGAATCGCAAAAAGGGGCCTGGTCCTTTGGCTGCAAATTGGTCCGGGGCTCAAGTGGTTAAAGACCGGAAGATTTTTCCCCTTAATGATTAGGCCATTTTTTTGTGATATGGCACTGCGTCGCTTTAACTGACAATTGCGTGGTCGTGCAACGCTGTACCTAAACAAAATTTATGTTTTTTTTTTTCCCACAAATAGTACTTTCTTTTGGTGGTATTTGTTCACCTCTGCAGTAATAATTTTTTGCGCTATAAACAAAAAAAGACCGACAATTTTGAAAAAAAAGCAATATTCTTTACTTTGCGCTATAATAAATATCCCTCAAAAAATATAAAAAACTAATTTCCTCCTGAGTTTAGGCTGATATATATTCTTCTACATATTTTTGGTTTATAAAACCGGGAATAGATTTATGGCATTTTTTTTTTTTTTTTACTAGTAATGGCGGTGATCTGCGATTTTTAGCGGGACTGCAACATTGAGGCTGTCCGATTGGACACCTGACATTTCTGACACTTTTTTGGGAACCAGTGACATTATTACAGTAATCAGTGCTAAAAATATGCACCGATGTACTAATGACACTGGCAGGGAAGGGGATAACATCAGGGGGCGATAAAGGGGTTAAACGTGTTCCCGGAAGGTGTGTTCTAACTCTATGGGGGATGGGCTGCCTGGGGAAAAACACAGATCCATCTTCCTGCATAGCAGAAAGACAGGATCTGTGTATTCGCCCCTATCAGAACAGAGATTTCCCATTTTTACACAGGCAGCTCCCCGTTCTGTCACTGTGAGGTGGACATCGAGTTCACCCCACCCGCTGATTGGCTTTGCCGCTGGCCAGTGGGTTCGTGCACGCCCACAAACTAGAGTTCCCCAGCCGATGTACAACGATGCCGATTTACGGGAACGAGCCGACCTGCCGCAGTACAATGACGGCGGCTGGTCGGCAAGTAGTTAAAGAGAAACCCTGTGCCGGCCTATAATACCTTAAATCCTAATGAGAGCAAATGTAATATAGATACCAGTAACATGTCCCCTTTAAGAGTAATGAACAGCAATGCTGTAATGCAAGGCCTTGCTACTGTCTTCACCAGCAGTTGGAGCTCATAGACCAAGAATTCCTTAATGTGGCAAAGTGATAGTTGTAACTATATCACGTACTGGACACAAAAAGCTGTAGCTAGTGGCCATGTTGTTTGAGAACCTTAGGGCAGCCATGACAGCTTGGCTAACAGTTTAACATTACAGTAAAAATTCTGAACTCCCTCCCTCCTCCCTGGTGTTCAGGAATTCATAGGCTTTATGCTTCAAAAGAACTCATCTCAACATAGAGAAGCAGACCCATGAGAGGTCTGGAAAAACAGGTAATGTCGGGCCTGGCAGGATGTCCAGGCCTATCGTAAAATGGTCACCCGCTCAATTCAGAGAACCAGCAGATACCGGTCGTAAATACTTTAATGCACATAAAGGTTAAAGGAGTGTTTCACCTTACAAAATTTTTTTTTATAAGTCAGCAGCTAAAAAAAAAGTAGCTGCTGACTTTTAATAAGTACACTTACCCTCCCAGGGCGCCCGCGATGTCGGTCATGGAGGACGAGCTGTCCCTCGGCGATCCGGTTCCAGCGCCGCCATCCTCAGTAAGGGAAACGGCTTCACGTTTCCTACTGCGCATGCGCGAGTCGGCGCGCGGCCTACTGCGCATGCGCGACTCTAATTTGTGAATGGGGAACGCGATGTGTTGTGGGACATAGTTCCCATAACACACTGCGCCCCATTCACCAGAAGACGGAAGAAGAGAACATCACCGTGGCGCTGGAGGAGGCAGATTCGGACGATCTGCCTAGCAACAGCCATTTCTGGTAAGTAAAAAAAAAATATTTTTTTTTTTTCATTTTAAATGGTTACTAACATTTTTTTAATATTTTTTTTCAGGGTGTCCCACCACTTTAAACAGTGGAATAAGTATGACATTTCAGCATGTTTCATAACTTCCAAAGTAATAATAGCACAGCCATATTATGGACATATTTCATCAGATGATTTGTAACATTTCAAGTCCAGACACCCCTATGTCAGGTCATATGGGAAACCACTGGTACCCCTTATTCCTCCTAGGTAAACTAGACATTGGAGACATGGCATGTTTATAAGGAAATCTCACGCTGAATAATAATATGAATATTTGCAGTCTGTAAACTATAGATGCAGAGATATAAATATGTATCACAATTTCAAAGTGTACCTGGGACACCCGAGTGTAGACACCTCCTGGCAACCAACCCCGAAACAAGATGACCAGACGATTGGTCACTGGTCGCTGTCAACACCCCTTTGATCTGACAGAAAAGAGGACCTGCCAAGACAAGGGTCAGTTCTCCTTTTACCAACCAAGCAGGAACATCTGCCAAGTTTGAGAACCCAGCTCATCGATCTAACTCTGATCAATCCTCGGACATTAATTGCAAGTATTCTTCTTTCCCGATTCTACCTTATTTCTTTGCGACTGTATATTGTCATTATCTCTTTGAAACATCTTTTTTCTGTAAATGTTTTATTTGCACCAACTTTGACCTTTTCATAGTAAACCCTTATGTTGAAAAGGGTTAACCTCATCTCTAAAGCTCTTAAGGCAAGCTATAAACGAACCTGCCTCTTAAAGAGCGCTACTGTTGTAGAGTAAGGCCTCTGAGCAGACCTGTCTGTGGTGGCATGTGTTGCAGGCGCTTATTCTAAAATTATAATTGATATTGCTAAAATTACGAGTCTCCCCTGGCTCTGTCTTTTAAAACGGGGGTGGTGGCAGTTAAAGGGTTAATTGCGTAATTAGCCCAGTGACAATCGCTCTCAGGCTGCTGGCACCTAGATTGTGGTCCCGCAAGCTGGAAAAACCTTGTGCTGGGTGCAGCTGAGAGTGGCATTGTTACGTAAGCGACAGCCTGGTGTGAGGTTGGCCAGGCATTCGTCGCGAGTTAGCAAGGAGGGCAGGGATCTGACACTCGCGCCTCGTCACAATAGTAAACAAAGCAAAGTGGCTGGTTCTGATTATAGCAATCTTATATAAAATTCAGGTAAATGTGAGTAGTATTAATGACAGGCAATGGAATCTGTGGGCAAATGCCCTCTCATCAATACTAGACATGTGCACAACAAAAAAAATTAGTTTATTTTCGTTTCGTTTTTTTTCGTTTCCGTTGATTCGTAACGATTTGTAAATTCGTAAGTCGTCGGTGTTCGTATTCGTAATGATTCATACATTCGTAAGTCGTCGGTGTTCGTAACGATTCGTATTTTCGTAAAAGTTATTTTTTCGTTGATTCGTATTTCCGTTCGAAATTCAGATGCATTATTCGGAGCATAATTCATAATGTTATGTAATGTGTATGCTATTACATTTTAAGAGACACGAAAAATTACGAATCGAAAAAAAAAGTTACGAATGTACGAATTCTTTTGTTCAATCCATTCGAAGCACGTTAAGCAACGCCATTGTAAGAGACACGGAAAATTACGAATCGAAAAAAAAAAAAAAAAAAAAATTACGAATGTACGAATTTTTTCGTTCATTTTGATTTTCGTTGTTCCTGTTTTCGTTTTTCGGATTTTCTTCTTTCGTACATTCGTTGTTTCTAATTCGTTTTTTCGGATTTTCGTTGTTTTCGGATTCGTTCGATTCGAACGATTCGTTATTCGTTAAAATGTTTAGCAAATCGTTCACTCATTCGTACGAAAACGAATGAACGTAAATAACGAAAAAAAACAAAAAACGAAACGAATTGCACATGTCTAATCAATACTGATAGCATTCAGCAGCCTCCTGGTGCTGGAGGACAATCAAACAAATCTCCTTGCTGCAGATAGACTGAGATGCCGATTTGTCTGCTGCCTCAGTGACCCAGACGGTTCCTCAGCATTCTGCTCTGCTGCTGAGTGTCCTTCTGGAAGTGGGCGACGTCCTGACCCTCTGGTGCTGGAGCTGTAGGCTGTGCACCCTGTGGTAGGTCGCAGTTTCCTCACACAGCGAGTTGGTGCTCACACAATGGGATCCAGGAAGCAAGAGCGCGTGGGCCTGCCTGGCACAATGTTTTATAGCCTCTCCCAGAGTTCTCCCTGAAGCCAATTGCTAGCTGGGAGATGTAGTCTGTGGACAGTTCAGGAGTTCAGTAATTTCTGCTTGTTTAATTACAGTTCCCACAAGGCTTTCCTGCAGACTCAGTAGTGTGATGCAAGAAATACAAGCCCAGCAGTAGGGGGATACAGGAACAGCCCAAGATGGCAAAAGACAAGTCTGCAAGGTCAAATAACTGTAGTCTGCTCCCGGCTACAAAAACAAAACAAAAAAATAAATAAATAAATGGGCAGACTCGATTACTGCGCAGTCTTTTTCTGCCATCACTTACCTATATTTCTAACTAGATAGACTTGTGTCTTTTTTCAACCAGACTAAAGCCTCTTGCACATGATACTCCTGTTTTGAGCATCTACTTTTACAGACGTAATTTGAGGCGTCCTTTTTGCGCGTATTTTTGCGCACTTTGTGCATTTTTTGCGGCTGTGTGTGCAATTTTGTGCCTTTTCACATACCTCCGAACTTTTTGAGATGAGAATGAGGGACACCTATCCGCAAAAGTATGCAGGCATAGGACACACCTCTTGCCACACCCCCTTATATGAGAATTGTGCAAAAAAAACAAGATTTTTTAACCACTTCAATAACCGCCCATTGTCATATGATGTCCGCAGATGGGATCTCCCATCCTGGGCGGGAGTCATATGACGTCCTGGGCTTCTCGGCCGCCTGGTCACTCGGGACCCGATGCGCGTGCATGGCGGCCGCGATGATCCGCTGGGCACTCGCGATTACCCGTTAACCGAGCAGGCCCGTGGATTTGTGATCCTAGTACAAAGGAACACCGATCGGTCTCCTCCCCTTGTGAATCCCCTACAGTTAGAATCACTCCCTAGGACAGTTAACCCTTTGACCACCCTTTAGTGTTAACCCCTTGACCACCCCCTAGTGTTAACCCCTTGCCTGCCAGTGACATTTATACAGTAATCAATGCATTTTCATAGCATGGATCGCTGTATAAATGCCAATGGTCCCAATGTTGTCTAAAGTGTCCGATGTGTCCGCCACAATATCGCAGTCACGATAAAAATCACAAATCGCCGCCATTACTAGTAAAAAAAAAATAATAAAAATGCCATAAAACTATCCCCTATTTTGTAGACGCTATAAATTTTGTGCAAACCAATATACGCTTATTGTGATTTTTTTACCAAAAATATGTAGAAGAATACATATCGGCCTAAACTGAGGAAAACATTTTTTTGTGATTTTTATATATATATATATATATATATATATATATATATATTATTTGCAAAAAGTAAAAAATATTGTGTTTTTTTTCAAACTTATCGCTTTTCTTTTGTTTATAGCGCAAAAAATAAAAACCGCAGGGGTGATCAAATACCACCAAAAGAAAGCTCTATTTGTGGGGGAAAAAAATGATAAAAATGTAAATTGTGTACAGCATTGCATGACCGCGCAATTGTCATTCAAAATGCAAAAACTGAAAATTGGCTTGGGCAGGAAGGGGGTAAAAATGCCCTGTATTGAAGTGATTAAACCTGCAAGTGCTTTTTTAAACCACTACTATTCCTTTTATTTTGGCTTTTGGAATTTACAGGATGAAGCAATTTAGAAATTAGATGAAAGGTTCAGTGCTGGAAAACACTTTTTGATAGATAAAAAGTGCATTTTATATACTTTTTATATATACATTTATATATAAACTATATAGATCAGACCAAAATGAGTGACAAATGAGGAGGAATGAGGGACGGAGGGACAGTCCCTCCAAATCAGGGACAGTCGGGAGCTACGATTTTCGCACAAATTTATTCTCGCGTTCTGTACAATATGCAAATTACTGATCAAAAATGCAGATTTTTTTATTGTTTTTTTTACTTTATAATGCACAGCGCTAGTTTGCGCACCTTCTGTAGATTTTACACAGCCTCCCAACTTTTTGGGAAATCGGGGTTGTACTTGTTTTCCCTCTTCCTCTTAGAATGTCTGATGTAATGTGCCGAGGCGCACCTTCTTAGAATTAATAGCATTTGTTAATAGTTTGCACATCTTGGCATCTGCGACAGCACTGGATGTACCAGGCAGATTATAAAGGGAAACCAAACAGTAGGAAACCATGTTGTATTATTAACACCTGAAATGTGCCACAATCCACCCGGGCACACCGTGATGGACATACAAACAAATGTGTAACAGTTGTCAAGGATTGTTTCCTACACAGGTGATAGACCGACAAGGCAACCTCGATAGCCGCAAAATCAGCTCTGTAACACGTCCTCCCATCCCTGGTATCCCTGAAGAGCTAACACCTGGTTAGTCGATTTAAACGTGGTAATGAACTGGCAAGCGCGCCCGTACGTGCTGGTATTAAATAATGCCTGTGCTCCGCTCCGCTGTCTTAAACGTCTTATTGGAAGAAAAATCACAGCTTGTCTGTTAAGACTTAGCGAATGACTGATGGGGTCCGTTTATCTGTGCCGGAGGTGGTAACAGTGCAACAAAGAACCTCAAGGTCCTCTATAGTCCCCACTGGCTTGTCACTTACTGTGATAAGCAAGGCCTGCGCTGTCTGTGCTCAGATAGGATTTGACAATGTGTTCAGCTTGCTTTCCTGTAATAAGGAGAGGGCGCAATGCAGGAATGTACTAAACAACAAGCCCAGGTGGAATTCACTGACATTTAGAAGTCATGCATGAGCCGGCCTCCGTTCAAAAACATTGTGTGTGGCATAAGGTTGCCACCTCATCCCTTTAAACCTGAACACATATGAATTACACAGGTTCTAAGGCTAATTTAATGCAGATAAGGCAGTAGTGAGTTTAATTACCACCTTAATCAGCCACAGAACCTGTGTAATGAATATGTTTTCGAGGGTAAAGGAATGAGGTGGCAACTCTAGTGTGGCGCTAAAATGTGCAAAAACAAGAATGTCATGTTGCATATAGCTTAACCACTTTCAGACTGGACCAATTTGCAGCCAAAAGGACCAGGCTCCTTTTTGCGATTCGGCACTGAGTCGCCTTAACTGACAATTGCGCGGTCGTGCAACGTGGCTCCCAAACAAAATTGACGTCCTTTTTTTCCAACAAATAGAGCTTTCTTTTGGTAGTATTTGATCGCCCCTGCGGTTTTTATTTTTTGCGCTATAAACAAAAAAGAGCGACAATTTTGAAAAAAAAAAAACGCATTATTTTTTATTTTTTGCTATAATAAATATCCCCCAAAAATATATAAAAAAAAACATTTTTTTTTCCTCAGTTTAGGCCGATACGTATTCTTCTACATATTTTTGGTAAAAAAATCACAATAAGCGATTATTGATTGGTTTGCGCAGAAGTTATAGCGTTTACAAGATAGGGGATAGTTTTATAGCATTTTCAGTAATAATTTTTTTTTATTAGTAATGGCGGCGATCAGCGATTTTTATTGTGACTGCGACATTATGGCGGACACATCGGACATTTTTGACACATTTTTGGGACCATTGTCATTTATACAGCAATCAATGCTATTTAAATGCACTGATTCCTGTATTAATGACACTGGCAGTGAAGGGGTTAACCACAAGGGGGCAGTGTAGGGGTTAAGTATGCCTAGGGGTGTGTTTCTTACTGTGGGGGGGCGTGGCTGTCAACTAGTGAATGCAGATCTCTGCTCCAATCACAGGGAGCAGAGATCGGCGTCACTAGTTGCTAGGCAGAACGGGGAGATGCTGTGTACTTCCGCATCTCCCCGTTCTGCCTTCCCGTCTGACGATTGCGGGTGTCCCCGCGGCGATCGAGTCCGCGGGACCCGCGACCGGACTCACGTGGGTCCCGACCGGCGCGGGAGCGCGCCGCTCCCGATGGCACGGCAGGCATTAAGGAGGGACTTATATATACGCCCTCCTGCCTGTACGTGCCATTCTGCCAACGTATATCGTCGTGCGCCGGTCGGGAACCGGTTAAAGAGCTCCATGCAAAGAGATACTTAATAGTTAAAATATCTGTATCAGAATGAATGATTATATTTAAATATTAAGTATTGGGACACCTGCCTTTACACGCACATGAACTTTAAATGGCATCCCAGTTTTAGTCCGTAGGGTTCAATATTGAGTTGGCCCACCCTTTGCAGCTATAACAAATTTAACTCTTCTGGGAAGGCTGTCCACAAGGTTTAGGAGTGTGTCTATGGGAATGTTTGACCATTTTTCCCCAGAAGTGCATTTGTGAGGTCAGGCACTGATGTTGGACAAGAAGGCCTGGCTCTCAGTCCCCGCTCTAATTCATCCCTAAGGTGTTCTATCAGGTTGAGGTCAGGACCAGAGGCGTAGCTTGTGGCCCTGATGCAAAAGCTGACCTGGGCCCCCCCTCCACCATTACCATCTGCTGCTTTTACAGCGTGCTTGCCCCGTCACTCTGTGTAGGTGAAAATGGACACTCAGAGTGCCCAGGATGGGCCTTGGCGGGCCCCTGCGTTTACTGAATTACGTACACAAAGTGACACAGCAAGCACTTTTCCCCACTGATACTATGTAATCCGGAGCAGACAACCTCTGAGGAGTGGAGACCTACCTGAATAATATGAGAGTTATCAAAGATCAAAGATCTCCGTGGGTTCAGCATCCTTATTTAAGAAATTCACCAGCAAGGCCAAATTTAATATTAGGGAAAACTTAGGCCACTTTCTACTTTCTGCGTTAGCAGTAAAGCGCTGCTCGTTTTAGCGGCACTTTACTGCGTTTTAGCGGCGCTTTCTTTTTCAGGATGTTTTTAATACCCAAGAAGAGGTTAATAATGCCTGTGTTACGGCACATCCGAAGCATTTTTTTTTTTTTTAGGCACTTCTGAAGCGCTGCCCAGTCAATGCAATGGGCAGGGGTGGTTTGGGAGCGGTTTATACACTTTTGACAATATAGAATATGTTTAATCTTATATAGTCAAGGCCAGCACACCGTAAAATGCACGCATTAACGCATATTCCAACATAACATGGCAATGCACCAACTCTATGTGTGGTGGATTGAGGTGCCATTCATTGTGGCAGCCCAAGGCACTGTACAGTAGAAAAAAAAAAAAAAAGAATGGATAATCGGCAAATAGAATAAAGTAAAAAAAAAATGGCGTAGGTTCCCCCTCCCAAAGGGGAAATGGAGGGGACGAGCGAGTTGCCCCTCCTCCTGAACCATACCAGGCCCCATGCCCTCAACAAGGGGGACCCCCAGATCCCACCCCCCCCACCATGTGAATGGGTATCGGTACATCGTACCCATTTACCAAAAATAGGGTCAAAAAGAAAGAAACGCGGGAAACAGTTTTTGAAAAATCCTTCCTTAAAAATAAAAAATTTGTGTCCCTCGATGTCCATCATGACACCCACCATATGACCTCTCTTCAGTTTTTACCACTCTTATATAGGCAGAGGGCGTGGCAACCCAATTACATCACCCGGTGGCACTGCACCCTCCTGGCCTTATGTTTCAGGGTTGGTTCCGGACCAGATTTTGTGGTCCACATGTGTCCACCAAAGGGTGGTATAAAGAAGGACTGGAGCAAAGAAATGCTCTTGGCCTGGGACTCAGGAGCCCATACCTGAGAGAGCTACTGATGTTATGTCTGCTTTGTGAGAGACAGGAAAAGGTTTGCATGATCTTTGTTTTGTGGGTGATTGGAAGAAGCCGTTCACCTGCGAGTTAGGATCCTGAACTGTTTAGTTAGTGCCTGCATGGTGAGGATTTATTTTCCGTTTTGTTTATCTGATTTTTATGCAACCTTTTAAAAAAAAAAAAAATAAGTCAGATTTTAAGAAGATCTACCAATTGGACTAAACTTTTTTCCAGGGAAGGTGATCCCCCATTGAGCTAACCCATACCTCCCAACAGTCCCGGATTTGGCGGGACTTTCCTGAATTCACACCTCTGTCCCGCCAGGGGCTTTGTCTAGCATAATGCTATTAATTACATGTTAGCACATCCAGCACGGCCAGGGATTGGCTAGCAAGCCAGCTGGATGTGCACTGCGCAGCCTCGATGAGAGACTTCAGCTGTCAAATCCAAAGTGTGATGTCGGGTATGGGTGGGACTGCTACCCAGACCCACCGCTCTGTCAAGCTAGTGTATAAGGAAATGGAGGGTTGCAGAGGGTCAGGATCAGTCGTCTATTCCCCCCCCCCCCCCAGGGTTTTTTGAGCCTCGGTTAGCCCTACACTCAAAGTCAGCTTGCCACTTTCACTTAAACACAGAAGCCTGAATTCAACAGCCTCCTTACTCAGCACTAGAGTCAGGACAAGTGCTGGACTGGCTGACTGAGGAGCGAGATGAGCTGCACCCTAATTCTTATCTCCTTGCTACTCAGGAGCCGAAAATACCCAGTGCGCTGAAAGGATAACGAAGCTATGGCTGCAGTGGCTAGAAGAGCCATCTACAGAAAGGTGCTGCTTTTACAAAAGTGTGTGTAGGGAGGAAGGGGGGTGCAGAAGTTATAGCTGAGGAGAAGGGCAATTGTGAAATGTGGATGGATGACTGCACTCTGTACCTAGTGCTCTTGAACCCTTGCCCACAACGCACTCCAGAACCATGCACTGTGCCCAACACTCTCCTGCACTCTGTACATAAAACACTACAGAATCCTGCACTCTGTACGCAACTAAAGAAACCTGCACTTTGTGCATAACACACCCCAGCACCCTGCACTCTGCATGCAACTTCAGAACCCTGCACCCTCTGCATAACACACTCCAGAAACCTGTTCCCTATGCAAAAGGTACTCCAGAAACCTGCAGTCAGTGCAGGGCTCAGGAGAGCACTAGGTACAATGTATGTAAATGCACTTGTGAACCCTAACTATGCCCATTAAGCCCCTCCTACTGTGAAGCGTTGACCACACCCACTTTTGTCACAGTGCATGTAGCGCACCATCTGTCGCTTTCTCCCTCAAGTGTCCCTCATTCTGAAATTTAAAGGTTGGGAGATATGGCTAACCCCCAACAATATTATTATATATATACACACACACACACACACACACACACACACACACACACACACACACTATGTAATAAACTGCAGGGGTAGGTAACCTTAAGCCATACTACCATGTCGCAATCGCGTGCACTGCACAGCAATCGTGGGTTTAAATCAGGTGGCGAGAATGCAACATATCGCCATTTCCTCCTGCTGGCACCACTCTGGAGACCACTAGTCAGGATAAAAAGTGGACTGCAGTTGGTATCACTCCACATGGGACAGGAGCCAGCACTACATTAGAGGCATCAGCTTATGCGTCTCTTGCTCCTTATTACAGCTCCAACTTTACAAGTAGGTCCTCTGCATTGCACTCTGTTTGATGGTCTGGAATAGCGGGCCAGCAAGCCCAGACCACAATATACCAGTCACCTGTCCGCAATCTACGGGTTGCAGACTCCCGATATACAGTATATACTGTGTGCATTTGAGTGTATATACAGTATCTCACAAAAGTGAGTACACCCCTCACATTTTTGGAAATATTTTATTATATCTTTTCATGTGACAACACTAAAGAAATTACACTTTGCTACAATGTAAAGTAGTGCGCGTGCAGCTTGTATAACAGTGTAAATTTGCTGTCCCCTCAAAATAACTCAACACACAGCCATTAATGTCTAAACCACTGGCAACAATTAGCCATTTTCCCTCCCCGGTGTCATGTGAATGTTACAAGGTCTAAAGTGTGAATGGGCAGCAGGTTTGTTCAATTTGGTGTTATCGCTCTCACTCTCTCATACTGAACACTGGAAAGTCAACATGGCACCTCATGGCAAAGAACTCTCTAAGGATCTGAAAAAAATAATTGTTGCTCTACATAAAAATGGCATAGGCTATAAGAGGATTGCCAAGACCCTGAAACTGAGCTGCAGAATGGTGGCCAAGACTATACAGGTTCCACTCAGAACAGGCCTCGCCATGGTCAACCAGATTAGTTAAGTGCACGTGCTCAGCATCATATGCAGAGGTTGTCTTTGGGATATAGACGTATGAGTGCTGCTAGCATTGCTGCAAAGGTTGAAGGGGTGGGGGGTCAGCCTGTCATTGCTCAGACCATACGGTGCACACTGCATCAAATTGGTCTGCATGGCTGTCATCCCAGAAGGAAACCTCTTCTAAATTTAATGCACAAGAAAGCCCGCAAACAGTTTGCTGAAGACAAGCAGACTAAGGACACGGATTACTGGAACCATGTCCTGTGGTCTGATGAGACCAGTATTTGGTTCAGATGGTTTCAAGCGTGTGTGGGGGCAACCAGGTGAGGAGTGTCTTACCTACAGCCAAGCATGGTGGTGGGAGTGTCATGGTCTGGGGCTGCATGAGTGCTGCCGGCACTGGGAAGCTATAGTTCATAGAGGGAACCATGAATGCCAACACGTATTGTGACATACTGAAGCAGAGCATGATCCCCTCCCTTCAGAGACTGGGCCGCAGGGCAGTATTCCAACAGAACGATCCCAAACACCTCCAAGATGACCACTGCCTTGCTCAAGAAGCTGAGGATAAAGGTGATGGACTGGCCAAGCATGTCTAGACCCTATTGAGCATCTGTGGTGCATCCTCAAATAGAAGGTGGAGGAACGCAAGGTCTCCAACATCCAGCAGCACCGTGATGTCATCATGGAGGAGTGGAAGAGGACTCCAGTGGCAACCTGTGAAGCTCTGGTGAACTCCATGTTCAAGAGGGTTAAGGCAGTGCTGGAAAATAATGGTGGCCACACAAAATATTGAAGCTTTGGGCCCAATTCATTAAAGGCTCTGTGTTGAGTTAGTTTGGAGGGGACAGCAAATTTACACAGTTATACAAGCTGTACACTTACTACTTTACATTGTAGCAAAGTGTAATGTTTTCAGTGTTTTCACATGAAAAGATATAATAAAATATTTACAAGAATGTGAGGGGTGTACTCACTTTTGTGAGATACTGTATATACACACACACAGGATTTAGCATAAATGAGTACACCCCTTTTGAAAAGTAAGATTTTAATCAATATCTCAATGAACACAAAAACAATTTCCAAAATTTTGACATGACAGTTTTATAGAACATTTTATAGCTCATTACAGGAAAGCTAGCAAGTTTGAGAATATAACTTAGATTACAAAATCTGCCACCACCATGTTTCACTGTAGGCTCCATGCATTTCTCTTTGTACTCCTCACCTTTGCGACACCCGACAGTTTTGAAGCCATCAAAAACATTTATCTTGGTCCCATAACTCCAGAGTCCAGAGTCGCAGTAGTCTTCATTTTTCAGCATTGGCCCTGGCAGATTCTAGGTGGGCTTTATTGTGCATTGGCTTTCGGAGAGACTTTGCTTGTTAATGACACCCATGCATGCCATTTCTCTGCAGTGTACGCCGTTTTGTGTTACGGGAAACTATCACCCCAGTTTGGCTTTCTACTTCTTTAGCTAACTACAGTGAACTCCCCTGGTGATTTTCTTCAACTCTTATCAGAAGACGCTCCTATCGAGGTGTTAACTACCGTGGATGGCCTGGACGCCTTTGTGAGATGGTCAGGGCCGCTGATAGGGCAGTACAGCCAGCCCTGTTGTACTGGGCCCAGCCCCCATCGGCTCCACAGGGGGGGCCGGTAAGTTTTACAGTTCATTTCTGTATATTAAAAACTAGATCTTTCTAAACCTCACCCCTGCAAATACTGGTTTAGAGAAGGGGGGGGGGTGCAATTACATTTTGCTGGGCCCTATCTGGTCTACAGAGGGGCCCAGGGGGTGAGCGCCGTGCTTGGACTATTTCTCCTTTTTCGGGCACATGTACATTAAGCAGTCCCGCATATTGGGCTGCTAGTTAATTAGACCCGGCTGCCACTGCCCACTGCCTTCCCTGGCGGAGTGATACTACAAGGCTCCGCTTAGCTCCGCCTCCCGTGCCGACTGCCGAGACTGAGGTGAGACGACAGGCGGCTCAGTGGATGAGAGGGCGCAAGAACCTGGAGGACAGCGTGGCTGCACCTGCACTGCAGAGTGAGTGGAGAACAGCAGATAGAATCCTCACGGTCTCATTTAGGCTTACACACAGCAAAGCAGGTCATGATTGTCAGCATTATGATACTCACGCATGCAGCACAGTCAGCATGTGCTCTGTCATGGATCTGTCAGTGTGTCATATTGCTGTTTGGTGCTTACTTTGTTATGGCTGTACAGGGTTAAAGTTTGTAACACACAGTACAGCCATCAATTAACAGTCAGCACCCAAAAGCCATGTGACACTGACAAATCCATGACAGAGCAAATGCTGACTGTGCTACCTGTGTAATTTCCATAATGCTGATAATCATAAAAGACGCAGTGAGATGCTACTTTGCACTTTACTTTGGGGGGGGGGGGGCAGTAAACATGTGCCTCCCAACCCCCCCCCCCCTTAACCACTTCCTGTCCAGCAACGTACTGGCACATTGCTGGATTGGAAGGGTGATATCTTGGTCATTGCTGCAGCAATGATCAAGATATTTTTTTTTAGCCTCAATGAATCTGCACAAAGTAAAAGTAATCCTAGTGGCTAAGAAGCCCCTGAATTACTTTTTCAGGCAGTGGAAGGGGGTTTCACCACCGTTGCTCTCCCGTGCAATTAGGGGTCCCATTAAGCATGTGGGCAGCAACATCCAGTTCCTGGGACAAAGTTTGAGAAACTGATGATGTTCCTCCTTCTTACATGGTCTCATGTAAGCAAGCCATTACTGGCTTAAACAAACATCTGATCAAATCGATCTTTGTTTGATCGGCTGCTTTGGAGGCCAGAGGAGAGATTTGGGGTCTAATAGACCCCAGATCTCTCCAGAAAGAGGACCTGTCACTGCCCCATGCTATCAGAATGGATGTTGTTCATCCTTTCTGATAGCAATAAAAGAGATACAAGATGAAATGAAAGATACAGTGTACATTTTTTTTTTTTTTGTAATAAAATAAAATTGAAAACATTTTTAAACTGCCTCTGCCCCCCTGTACTCATGCACAATCATGAACGCGTGTGCATATGTAAACTGTGACAAATCTGCAAAGGTTGGGTCAGGGGAGGAGCCTGGGGTGCGGTCAAGGGAGGGGTTAAAGGGGGCCCCGTCACGTAGGCTGTACGGGGCCCCATGATTCCTAACAGCAACCCTGGAGATGGTTGCAGTTCCAACTTTGTTACATTTTTGTATCACTTTTGTTACAGTATTTTGATAAGTAAAGCTTTGCTGATATTCATGTAGCCTTCACCTTATTTTTGTAAAGAAATGATTTTCTTTCTCAGGCCTTGTGATATTTCTCTTCCATGTGGTGCCATTGCCGACAGCATTAAATGGAAAGGTTTTTTTTTTTTACAATAACGCCCTTTTATAATATAGTGTCCCATAGAAAATGTTGATTCTGAAAGGAAGGTAAAGGTTTTCTGACAAATCTGTTGGGCTCATGGTGTACTCATTTATGCTGAGCATTGTATGTACGTACGTACGTACGTATGTAGATAGATACATTTTCTTAAATAGAGTAGAGTTAAGAATGACTAGAGCCCATGTCACCTTTTCTGTTGCAGATTTTTTCTCACTTCCAGTCAGGCACCTACCCATCTCCTGCAAGTCTATTAGACTGTGGATGAACTTTACCCTGATGTTAAGAGTCTTTGCTCTCTTCCTATTGAAGCGGTCTACATATCTCCCACTCCAGGTGGAGATGTACGGTGGTGATGTCACAAACTTAAACTTGCCCAATCAGAAAACACTTTTCATCCAAAGATGTAGCCCTGGTCTGCAGTGTTGGCAAAAAAAAAAGCAGCTTCAAGAACCGGGCTAGTACTGCTGCCACCCCCCCTGCACTTTATCTTTTCCCCTTGGGCAGCTGTGGGGAAAAGTAGACAGAAGATACTGATCAGTGCTGAGCTGTGGATAGACCGAGAGCTGGAAGGGAGGCCCCACCAACCATCAGGACAACACTGAGGAAGGGAACATGGACTGCTGTACATCCTGGGACACGGGCCTGCTGGGAAAACAAACTGTAGTCCCCAGAAAGATTGAGCCTATGTATCAAATTGGCAATGAAATTACACATCCCAGCATGACTGGGACTCTGTGGAGAGAAAAAGATTGATCTGTTAACAGACTCCAGGCATTGTGGGAGACAGACCGTGCAGCAGGATGTTAGCAGAACATTTTGCCATCGCAGAGAAATAGAGATGTAGTAGTGGACATCTGCTGGTGCATGAGAATACCACTATCGCTGACTGGTGCTGTGGACTGAACTTTGCAGAGAACACCACTGTCTCTGACCAGTGCTACCACCTGATAGGTGGGGAAAACGCCATGAACACGAGTTGCTGATGGAGAACAGATTGAGACCGGATCTTGCTTCAGGAGTTGGTAGGAGAACGCTGGCCAAACTCTACTGCACTCTAGTAAAGATGAACAGTAAGGCTACTTTCCCACTGGGGCGTTGGGGGCCGTCTGCGGTAAAGCGCTGCCATTTTTAGTGGTTTTTGCAGCTCTTTTCGGCTGCTAGCGGACGCTTTGAACCCCTGCATGAACCCCCTGGCTGAAAAAGGGTTAAAAGCGACAGCAAAGCGCCGCTGCAGCATCGCTTTGCCGTCACTTGGGTGGCGCTGCCCATTGATTTCAATGGGCAGGGGCACTATAGGAGTGGTGTATACACCACTCCTGCAGCACCTCAAAAATGCGGCTTGCAGGACTTTTTTTTGGCGTCCTGCCAGCACACCACTCCAGTGTGAAAGCACACTTAAATAAGAGGAGAGGCTCTTTACAGGCGCTATGTAGGTGCGATTTTTAGCGCTATAGCGCCTGTAAAGCACCTCAGTGTGAAAGCAGCCTATTGTTTGGTTGGGACACAGTGCAGACATCTATGCCTGGGTTAGGAGAAACCTAACTTGTGTTCTCCAACATAGGATCTGGGCCCCACCGTGCGGGCCAGAAAGGGTTTAATACAGACTGTTATTGCAACATTGCCATTAGGAAGGAAAATCCGCAGTATAGGGCTTAAAAGTCATCCTCTGCATTCT